>CM037865.1:362234-658702 GCA_021292105.1 Anadara kagoshimensis
CACTGTGATGCATGTTGACCTAGGTGGTGAGGCACTGTGATGCATAAGTATGACCTAGGTGGTGAGGGCACTGTGATGCATAAGTATGACCTAGGTGGTGAGAGGCACTGTGATGCATAAGTTGACCTAGGTGGTGAGAGGCACTGTGATGCATAAGTGTGACCTAGGTGGTGAGGGCACTGTGATGCATAAGTGACCTAGGTGGTGAGGCACTGTGATGCCTAAGTGACCTAGGTGATGAGAGGCACTGTGATGCATAAGTGTGACCTAGGTGGTGAGGGGCACTGTGATGCCTAAGTGTGACCTAGGTGTGAGGGGCACTGTGATGCCTAAGTGTGACCTAGGTGATGAGGGGCACTGTGATGCCTAAGTATGACCTAGGTGATGAGGGGCACTGTGATGCCTAAGTGTGACCTAGTGATGAGAGGGCACTGTGATGCATAAGTATGACCTAGGTGGTGAGGGGCACTGTGATGCATAAGTGTGACCTAGGTGATGAGAGCGTGAAGGTGGTGAGGGGCACTGTGATGCATAAGTGTGACCTAGGTGGTGAGGGGCACTGTGATGCATAAGTGTGACCTACGTGATGAGAGTCACTGTGATGCATAAGTATGGCCTAGGTGGTGAGGGGCACTGTGATGCATAAGTGTGACCTACGTGATGAGAGTCACTGTGATGCATAAGTATGACCTAGGTGATGAGAGACATTGTGATGCCTAAGTGTGACCTAGGTGGTGAGGGCACTGTGATGCATAAGTGTGACCTACGTGATGAGAGTCACTGTGATGCATAAGTATGACCTAGGGGTGAGGGGCACTGTGATGCATAAGTGTGACCTAGGTGATGAGAGACATTGTGATGCCTAAGCATGACCAATGTGGCAAGAGGCATTGAAATGACTTGGTGTGACATACATGGTGTGATGGGATCTTGATCTGTGATCCGTAAGTGTGACCTAGGTGTTGGTGAGGAACCATAATTTGTTACTTCAACCTAGGTGATGAAAGACATTGTGATTCTTATTCAAAACTTAAGTGCCAAAGAACCAATTTTCATTGTAATTTAGATAATACTTTACAATATATATAATACCTTGGCTTCTAAAATATTCATATTAATTTCTAGCTGCTGTATCCTGTTAGATATAGTTTCCAGTTTTTCTTCACAGACATTGGAAAATCTATTTAGAAAGCTTGCTGTATGTGTAATAAAATGGTTGAGGAAGGCAATGGTTCGCTTCTGACTTATTGACTCAACCTAAAGAACATATATAATAAATTCAAAATTAATAATATGTATAACAAGAGGCCCAGGGGCCACATCGCTCACCTGAGCAACTTGCTAGGTAGAAGCCGAAATGAGTTCAGTATTGAAGTGAGTGCAGGGAGGAGGTTTTGTACAAACTGAAATCTATACTTCCTACCGATGCTTTTCACTAAACAATTTGTAAGTATTTCTATGTACCGTAAAAGGTTGATGTTTCGACAAGCCTCGGCTTATTCCGTTACCTTTTTCTTACAGCATTTCAACCAATAAAAAATTTTAAAAAAAATTTTCATCATGCAATCTACCAATCTCAAAAGAGAGAAAATGCATAGGCCGAATACTGTAATCGGGAAATGGCAAATAGAAATTATAGAATACAGCAGGATTTACATTAAAATTAGCTTTTAAATACAAGTACAATTAATATATTTCTCATGAACAATATATTTAACTTTATATCAAAATACTTATATAAAAGAATACAGCATGGAAAATACACTATTATTTAACCATGATTTGAACAAACTTGAATCTACACTACCTGAGGATGCTTCCATTTTAATTTGAGCTTTCCTGGCCTAATAGTTTTTGAGGAGAAGATTTTTAAAGATTCTCTCTATATATTCCTGTGTAAAACTTGACCCCCCTCTTGTGGCCCCACCCTACCCCCAGGGACTATGATTTGAACAAACTTGAATCTACACTACCTGAGGATGCTTCCATTTTAATTTGAGCTTTTCTGGCCTAATAGTTTTTGAGAAAAAGATTTAAAAAATTTTTCTTTATTATTCCTATGTAAAACTTGATCCCCCTCTTGTGACCCCTCCCTACCCCCGGGGACCATGATTTGAACAAACTTGAATCTACACTACCTGAGGATGCTTCCATTTTAATTTGAGCTTTTCAGGCCTAATAGTTTTTGAGAAGAAGATTTTTAAAGATTTTCTCTATATACTCCTATGTAAAACTTGATCCCCCTCTTGTGGCCCCTCCCTACCCCCGGGGACCATGATTTGAACAAACTTGAATCTACACTACCTGAGGATGCTTCCATTTTAATTTGAGCTTTCCTGGCCTAATAGTTTTTGAGGAGAAGATTTTAAAGATTCTCTCTATATATTCCTGTGTAAAACTTGACCCCCCTCTTGTGGCCCCACCCTACCCCCAGGGACTATGATTTGAACAAACTTGAATCTACACTACCTGAGGATGCTTCCATTTTAATTTGAGCTTTTCTGGCCTAATAGTTTTTGAGAAAAAGATTTTTAAAAATTTTCTTTATATATTCCTATGTAAAACTTGACCCCCCTCTTGTGACCCTCCCTACCCCCGGGGACCATGATTTGAACAAACTTGAATCTACACTACCTCAGGATGCTTCCATTTTAATTTGAGCTTTTCAGGCCTAATAGTTTTTGAGAAGAAGATTTTTAAAGATTTTTCTCTATATACTCCTATCAGTCCAGGGACTTACTAAATATTGTAATATTACAGTTATCTGTAATATAACAAAGTATTTAGAGTTATCTCTCTTTACTTTGTAATGTTTGTATTACAAAAAACTGTAATTTAACAATTTTCTATAATGGTTATCTCCCTTTCAAATACAAAAAACCTATAATTTAATACATTTGTAACAATTCTTTGTAGTGGTTATTTCCCTTGATTTTTTTTAAATTAACATGAATAAATCGAATATAAGTTGAAAAAGGTTATTTAAAAAAAAAAGATTTCTAAAATTTCTACAGTAGAATATTAGTATATTCAGCAATTAAAACATCAAATATAACACAGTATCATATGAATAATGCCATTTATATTACAGAAATTTTTTTTATTGTTTAATTGACAAATATGGGTCATACAGTACATGTATATAAAACGAAATCTACATTTTAATTTCAAAAGTCTATGCAGCAGAATATACCATGCAGTCATTCCAAAATAATATTGTAACATTTAACGTTGACAATGGTTTTTCTTGTCCGTGGAGACAGATTCTGGAAGGAAAATGTGACGTTTGAGCATGTTGCAATAGCAATATGTAAACTTTCAGAGCTGATATTATAGTTTTTAAATGGAACCATTATACAAATTGGATCAGATTTATTTCTTAACATCAGATAGGGTCTTGAACCAAGTAGATTTTCTAAAAGTGATTATTCATAATTTTGAACCGGTTATTTTACATGTGTCGGAAAAAATTCCTAACCTGTAACAGATATTTCATTACATGCGGAATTCATAACTAAAAGCAATAAAATATGAACTTATTTCAGATTACAATGATGGCCTAAGAGTACAGGGGGAAACTTTATATTAGATAGGAATTTTTAAATCATGTCTTTAAATCCAATATTATTGAGATAGAATTTTTCAAAGTCTCATATAAGGAACTAACCCCCATTACACCATTTTCTGAAAAACTATGTTGATATGATAAAATTGTATTTGATTTTAGAAAAACAGTGGCATATGTCTTCTTAGTATTAAAATGATGTAAAATTCTGTTCGGATTTATTCAGTGTTAATAGCGCACAGTTGTTAATTTCTAACCTCCATAATGCCTTACCTCCTAACATGGATAAAGTTCCACGATTTCAGATTGCATATAAGCATTTATCCAGGATATATTATCACTCAACCGGACAAGTTCTTACAAACAACATTTGCCTTTTCTGTAATTAATGCTAAAACCAGCAAAATAATAGTCACTTAGAACAGTTTTATATGACTTTATTGTTGAAAGTATGAAATTATCCAGCTGTTATCATAATTTTTTTATTTCAAATTTGGTGTGTGTAATAATTTATTTTTTAATTCTGTACATATACATCTTGATTGAATCAACCAATTTTGATCATACAATGCTACATATTGAAATGGTCATGTTTGCTTGAATTTTATATTACAAAAATATGTAATATTGATGAATCAACTTATTCTGATCATACAATGCTACATATTGAAATGGCCATAGTTGATTGAATCTTATATTACAGGAATATGTAATATTGATGAATCAACCAATTTTGATCATACAATGCTACATTATTGAAATGGTCATGTTTGCTTGAATTTTATATTACAAAAAATGTAATATTGATGAATCAACTTATTCTGATCATACAATGCTACATATTGAAATGGCCATAGTTGATTGAATCTTATATACAGGAATATGTAATATTGATGAATCAACTAATTTTGATCATACAATGCTACATTATTGAAATGGTCATGTTTGATTCAATCTTATATTACAGGAATATGTAATATTGATGAATCAACCAATTCTGATCACACAATGCTACGTATTGAAATTGTCATGTTTGATTGAATCTTATATTACAGGAATATGTAATATTGATGAATTTGCTAATTCTGATCATACAATGCCACACATTGAAATGGCCTTGTTCGATTGAATCTTATATTACAGGAATATGTAATATTGATGAATCAACTAATTTTGATCATACAATGCTACATATTGAAATGGTCATGTTTGATTCAATCTTATATTACAGGAATATGTATTATTGATGAATCAACCAATTCTGATCACACAATGCTACGTATTGAAATAGTCATCTTTGATTCAATCTTATATTACAGGAATATGTAATATTGATGAATCAACCAATTCTGATCATACAATGCTACATATTGAAATGGTCATGTTTGCTTGAATTTTATATTACAGAAATATGTAATATTGATGAATCAACCAATTCTGATCATACAATGCTACACATTGAAATGGCCTTGTTCGATTGAATCTTATATTACAGGAATATGTAATATTGATGAATCAACTAATTCTGATCATACAATGCTACATATTGAAATGGCCATAGTTGATTGAATCTTATATGACAAAAATATGTAATATTGATGAATCAACCAATTCTGATCATACAATGCTACATATTGAAATGGCCATAGTTGATTAAATCTTATATTACAGGAATATGTAATATTGATGAATAAGCCAATTCTGATCATACAATGCTACATATTAAATTGGCCTTGTTTGATTGAATCTTATATTACAGGAATATGTAATATTGATGAATCAACCAATTCTGATCATACAATGCCACACATTGAAATGGCCTTGTTTGATTGAATCTTATATTACAGGAATATGTAATATTGATGAATCAACCAATTCTGATCATACAATGCTACATATTGAAATGGCCTTGTTTGATTGAATCTTATATTACAGGAATATGTAATATTGATGAATTAGCCAATTCTGATCATACAATGCTACATCTTAAATTGGCCATGTTTGATTAAATCTTATATTACAGAATATGTAATATGGATGAATTTGCTAATTCTTATCATACAAAGCTACATGTTGTAATGGTCATGTTCGATTCAATCTTATATTACAGAAATATGTAATATTGATGAATCAACCAATTCTGATCATACAATGTTACATATTGAAATGACCTTGTTCGATTGAATCTTATATTACAGGAATATGTAATATTGATGAATTTGCTAATTCTGATGATACAATGCCACACATTGAACTGGTCATGTTTGATTCAATCTTATATTACAGAAATATGTAATATTGATGAATCAACCAATTCTGATCACACAATACTACATATTGAAATGGTCATTTCTGATTGAGCCTTATATTACATTATGTAAAATTGTTGAATCAACGGACAATGATTTTTCAATATTGGCGAATGAAAAGAAAAATGTTTTATTTGTAGTTGAAAATCGACATGTATTATAATTAACAAAGAAATTATGTTTATAGCAGAAAACAATTTTGTTCAAGATATTGTTTTTAGTTTGTCTAGTTGCTAACAAAGGCATAGATGCTATAAACATTTCCAATATTCTTCAAAATAAACAAGTCCAATCTAAAATTCCTGCTTATTTCAAAATTAATTCTCCACTCTAGTTTCCTACTCTTACAATAAACCTATTGCATCCAAAATATTTAATTATAAACAAACATTGCAGTGTTTAAACTTTCACAATTTTACTCCACCTACTTGCTCTTGCTCGTCTTCTCCCTATATTTATGGACCGGCTGGACATGTAATAACTGGTGATCTCAATATAATTGAGAACACCAAATTAAGATTTTTACTTTCAAAAGGTCCTAAATATAGAGAAGCTCAACCTTTTACTTGGGACAGAATTTCCGACTTGTCATGGATTCCGTTGAAGAGTACGCCAGACGTTGGGCTAAATTAGAAGATGTTGAGCTTGATACCTTATCCGACTGGATAAAGGTTGTTAGATCTTTCGTTAAAACTAGAATTGCCAAACTTAAAGGGTCTATGAGTACTAAACTGTCTTCAGTACTCAAGGATCCAGAAATCAAGGCAATTCTTACAGACATACACAACAAATATGTTGTTGTCCCAGCTGATAAGGCTTCCAACAACATTATTCTCGTTTGTAAGAGATTCTACCTTGAATGTCTTATTAAGGAGCTTGGTTTAGATAGTATATCAAATAACCCTGCATATTCTAGAACTAATTTTACCAAAGATGAAGTTCTTTCCAACCATAGGGGAGTTCTCGAGTCTTTTGGTATCAATCTTAAAGAGGAAGATCTTGATCTTCCTTACTTGTATTGGATTCCTAAACTTCATAAAAATCCATACAAGGAAAGATATATAGCAGGCTCATCTAAATGTACTACTAAATCATTATCGGTAACTCTAACACAAATTTTGACAATCGTCAAAGATGGTCTTCAGTCTTATTCAGAAAAAGTATATTCTACATCTGGAATCAACCAAATGTGGATTCTAAAAAATTCTAAAGAATTACTTGAACATCTTGCTTCTAATACTTTATCTCATGTAAAAAGTATCCCTCATTCTAAATTGAAAGAACGTCTTAAAGAAATTCACTTGTCTTTCTTCTACAAAAACGGTAAGCCAAGATACAAATATCTGGTGCTGAACAGGGATTCTGGTTATTTTGTCAAGCATCATACGGATTCCAACAAAAATATACTGAAGATACCATCAACAAATGTTGGAGTTTTTGATAGATAACATATTTGTTGTGTTTGGTAATATAGTATTTCAGCAAACAATCGGTATACCAATGGGTACAAACTGTGCACCATTGCTTGCTGATTTGTTTCTTTATTTTTACGAAGCAGAATTTATGCAGAACCTTGTTAAATCTGGAGAGAAAACTGTCGCCAAATCATTCAACTCAACATACAGATACATAGATGACGTTCTGTCTCTTAACAATCCTAAATTTGGAGACTATGTAAATGTCATCTATCCTAGTGAGCTTGAAATAAAAGACACGACTGATTCCTCATGTTCTGCTTCATATTTAGACTTATACCTGAATTATGACGCACAAGAAAGGCTACATTTGAAACTTTATGACAAACGTGATGACTTCAATTTTTCTATTGTCAACTTTCCATTTTTATGCAGCAATATACCTGCTTCTCCTGCTTATGGTGTATTTGTTTCCCAATTAATACGCTATGGTAGAGCTTGTTCCCACTACGGGGACTTTGTACAACGAAGTAGGCTGCTTTCAAATAAATTGTTGACTCAGGGATATTGCAAGCCTAGGCTGATCAAGGCCCTCAAAAAGTTTTATGGCCGTCATCACAGTATTGTTGATAAGTTTGATGTCTCTGTGTCCAGGATTGCCTTGGATATATTTGACGTCTCATAGTTCCATGTTCCTTTCACACAATTTTGATTACACACGTGACGGGTGTAGCTAGCTAAACAGGAGGTGCTTACCCTTCCGGAGCACCCGGCCTCACTTCCCTGGTGGAGGTTCACGTGTCTAACCTAACTTGTCAGTTCCAAAGTTTTTACTTTGCTTCTGGATTGTGATTCAGAAATGGATAAGTATGTTTGTTTTTGATTAATTTACGGGGAAGATTCAATTTGTCAAAGGGGTATTCATGATAAGGAATCCTTATGTGCTCCAAAATTTTAATTTGTGATGATTAATCTCTACACTCATAATAAATACACACATGTGTAAAATCAAAATAAATTTATTTTTCTTAGTAATATAATTAAAGCAACTTTATAAAGTTAAAATTCATTACATTACATTAGAAATTTAAATTGTAAGGATTATTAGAGACACATTTCCATAATAGAAATTATCACAGATTCAGGAGCACTATCACAATAGGTGTATATGGAAAAATTAACCTTTTGATCTGATCAGTAGAAGTAATGAGTTTTAAATTGATGGACACTTGAAAGTGTACATTCATTGTACTGACATGAGGGTTAAACCTTTATTGTGTGGCCATTATTTTTTGGTTTTATAGGTTTGCTATTGTGCCATTTGTGTTACTTAAATTGATATTCAACCCACCAAATGAAAGTTGGTTTATTCTAAACTCATAATCATTTTGGTTATTCTTCCCACCTATTTAAAGATTTATTCAGGGTGTCAATGATGCATGGGTTTTTAAATACCTAAATGGCTATTAAGCTTTCTCCAATACAATAGAAATGATTGGAAGGGGGGTGATCTAAAAGGTATAACATATTGTATTATCATAGGAGGCACATTTAGTCCCAGATATACTTGAATGTCTTTCAAAAGTTGGACAATTTAAAAAAAACAGTTTTAAAGATACGTAGTGTCAAACTTTTATTAGATATTAATTAGTCCATTGAAACTGGAAGGGGATTATAGGTTTTCTCTCTGGTTGTCCACTTGTCTGTCCCTAAACAGTTTATTCTTTATTTGTTGAGATGTTATTCTTTATTTGTTGAGATGTTGGATTCATATTTGGTATGAACTTTTATATTGGTGATGTACTATGTCATACTGACTCAATTTTGATTAAATTTGACAGCCATGTGGACCTTTTCAAATTTTCACTTTTTAAATTTTTTTCTGGTTACTTTGTGAACCAGAAACTCTGTCCTCTCTATACCAAGTGCAAGAGGAGGAAGCAGCATCTCAAACTTTAAAGTCTTATGAATGATCTGTTTAAAGATAATATCCATGACATCATATTCTCTAACCATAAAGTCACACCAATGCAGTGAACCATGATGGCAAGATTCTCTCGGAAAATTTATTATATATATTTGCATTTGTACATATTTTTGATATTATAAAAAGACTATTTTTATTTTTCTTGCATGCTAAACAAGCATTTATAAAAAAATCCATTTTAATTTTGACTCTGTATGCCCCATCTGATTACTACTAACTTATAAAGACTTTCTACTTTTTAGCACATCAGATTTTTTGTGAAGTTTCTTGTTTATTGTTTGCTTGATATCAAAATAAGTTCAATCTCCCTTCTCAACATTTAGAATAATATAAAAAGTTTGGTTATTGTTATACTCTTGTTAAAACTGGTGACACTAGAATAAAACTACAGGAGGTGGTCAATAATGTCCAACACAGAATTGAGCTCTCCGCCCCAATGATTCTAAATACAAATGACTTTGGAACAGGGATTCCCATTTAAACCAGAGGAAAGGCATTTATCTTAACAAAGAACAAAACAACATCTGCTACTTTCCTTATCTTTTAAATTTTAAAATACCTGTTTAGAGAAGCTATATTGTGACATTACAGTGTTGATGAAATTTTATCTTGATTCAGACATCATCCTTTCTAGTACTATAGCTAGGTTGGAGACATGATAATTTTATATTAAACAAGGTGTTCAGAGAACACTACCCCCACCCCACCTCTGCAAAGGCGAACATCAGTGAATTCCATACAAGGTGAAATATGTTTTATGGAACACTGGTTGTTAAATAAGTGGGCTAGTTTGCCCATTTATTAGATTGAAAACCACAACAAATTAAAGTACACCTTATTTGCATATTTTATAAATATTACGCAAACTAAAATTTAATGGAAAATCCTATTACATATGATTAATTCCCACAGTTTTATTTCCTATGTTTAAAATTCTGATGAAATTGGTTCATAAATATGGCTGTAATGGTCATATATATTTTGCAAACTAAAATTTTTTCAGAAAATCCAGTTAAATATGTTTAATACCCGAGTTCTATTTTCTATATATATTGAAAATATCGATGAAATCGGTACATAAATAAGGCTGCAACAGCCATTTATATGTTTTTGTTATTTATAATAATGGTGGCCATCTTGGATATGCTATAAGGCTGTCGAGCAATCCCACACCAATCACTATCATAACGAATCAACTGACCAAGTTTCAGCTCAATCTGATGTAGGGTTTTCTTTTAAATGCACGGAAACCAACTTGGACGGACCCCCGACACACACACACACACAAAGCAGTATTACTATATCCCCCCTCACCACTGATGGCGGGGGTGGGGGGTGGGGGGATAATAATATTAATACATAAAGTGCATCAAGGAAAAACCAGGATCATGGTAAACATGATCTGTTCTGAGATAAATATACTTACATGTATTATAAAAATGTGTTTATTAAATTGTTGAAACATCACTTTATGTTTGCATATTAACCCTTTAATGCATCCACGATTTGGTATAAGATAAGGCCATAAATACTACTTTACCCCTGCAATGTTTTGCTGGTGCGGACTACGAAGCATTTTTCAATGCAAAACGTGGTAGTATGCACACTTGAAGGTCTACACAATGCAGATTTTGCATTCGGTATGTAAAATATCATCTATACTTTCATCTGTACCAAACCTATACCACAAAACCCACTATTTCTTTCACAATTAGTGTTTTAAATATGTATCAACCGGGGGACATGACTTTAGAATTGCCCGGGGGACATGATCAGAGGTAAATTACAGACAATGCTGACACACCACCAAATGCCACGAACGCTTGATCACATCATAAGTTAACTGTTTGGGCAATGTGCACCAATTTTTACACAGATACGCATTCATATTGCTTTGTGAAAGGTTAGTCAAATCTTTTATATGCGTTTGAGGATACCAATAGGGTACACGTATATAATAATTGATGTTTTTGAATAAATATATGTACACATTAAAAAACTGTGACTGAAATAAAGATGATTAACATAACAATCAAGAATATTTCACTTAAAATTAACTAGGTGATGATGATGATGGTGATTATTATCATTATACATGTATTTGCCGTCAGTTTGGGTGTGAATGCAGTCCCACTCAAAGCTTTAATGACATTCGCTTGCCGAGGATATGTGGTTTTCTCTGAGAGTACTACGGTTTTCCCCATCATTCCTGAGCTGATCGCCCCAATAGAAGTGAAATAATGTTTAACAGCATTAAACCAACTAAACACCTGTATTGCGATCCTAATGATTTTCTAATATCAGGTATATGGTCGTATATGGTTCATATACCAATGGTAGGTGCATATAGTTGGACCTTTTGAAAGTTTACCAATGAGTAACGAAAAGAAACAGAAGTTGGCCTGCCGTCTGGCTGAGAAATTCATAGCCCTTGGTCGAAAAGCAAGCGAGATATTGATATCATTCGATGAGATATTTAACCCATTCATTAGCTTTGTTAAACTTTCGACAGGTATGTACGGCTGTAGGTCAAGAGTCGTGACCAAATTAAATGAAAAAACCTTACTTGTATGCAAGGGGGGATTACAAGTCAGCTTCACTGACAGTTCTAGTTGGTACTGGGCATTAGGAGGTAGTAACCAGTGTAATGAAGAATTTTGATCTGGGGTTCATTTTTCAACGTTGAATATTTAGCCAGGGGTGCTTTTTTGACAAAAATTCTTAAAATTTATACCCGGGGTCATTTTTCAACAGGTTGATAATTATTTTTTTCTATAAATATTATCTCAATTTGTTGAAAATTTACCCTGTTTAATATTGCCCCTTCCCACAAACACAGAGTTTTGGTCTGTCTTCCGGACTCGAATGTACACTGTAGCCATTAACGATATGACACACCGTCGATTTTGCAGCTATACGTAATACATAATAGGACAGTAAAATTTACAACAATGACAAAATTCAACTTTACGAAAGTCTATTGGGTTCAATTTGGTAGAACAAAAAGCATTCGCACAATAACGCTTATTTTTTGCGAAATAACACATTTCTTTCTCATAAAAACGTGTACTTTTTGCCAAGGTTACGTAGCGAAAATTGTTAAAAAATGCAATGCACGTGCCATGTTATTTAAAAATTGTTAACTATGTTGCTTACTATTGCCATATACCACTTTTTGAATGTATTTTATGCTCAAATTTAAAAAGTGGTATATGACACTATTAACCAGTATATTGATCCAATGTATCATTGAGCTAATGGTTACTAAATTATCTTACTGACATCAGAATATACAAACTTTTGAACAAACTGAAAAATATCGACATAGCATAAGTTAAGCTTATTAGTTGTGTAATTACTAGTTTCAATATACATCTGTTCTATAAGTTTTTGTAATGTATTCTATTCATGGGATATGTGTTCTTAATGTCCATTTCATTAGTTTGTTGTAGCTCGCCATTCGTGTTGTGTGTTATTATGCTTTTTTCAAACTTTCGTACAACTGTATGCATTTAGTAATTATACAATTATCTAATTGTAAAACACACGGGTTTAAGTTCGGATATATCAAAGTATTTTACAGTGGTCCTGTTTTCTCTAAATATTTATGCTATTTTTCACACCTGTTTACTGAAAGTTGTCTATTTTAAAATTTTGAGTATGTTGAAGTTGCTGTTTGGTTAGTTTATTAAAAACCAATTGTAATTGACAACCACTATCTTAAAATGGTTACGGAACCATAATTTCATAAAATGTTTTTTATTTTATTTTTTATGAACACTATATGCATTTTAATTGTGCAGAGGGGAAATGTTCTGTACAAAAAGGACAATGTTTAAATGTTCAAGTCCCAAAATCGCTTCTTGTACAGTTAACCACACCATTATTATTATTTATGCATGTCCTATCTATGTCGTGTCGTTTATCTATTGGTCTCGGGCATGCAAGTGTAGTGAATTATTGCTTCTACTGGTTCTATTTAACTTCACCAGTTTCAGCCGTCATTTCTCTCTCGTTAGTTTAAATTTACCTCATTCATCTTTACAATGCATGTAACGGTGCTTTTTGTTATCTAACTTTTTTTCAATTTATATTTAATGTCAATGGGTCACTAATTGAAAAAATGACAGGAAAAAGTTATTTGTTACTTTTTCAGTTATTCTACTTTTGAGAAAAAAATCAAACTTACTTACATAATTCCCAGAAATTATTGAGAATTTTTATGAAAATATTTCGAACACATTGGTATTTCTGGAAATAGTGGACTAACAAAATATTACTTTTTATGTATTCATTGTGATTAATGAATAGTTTAACAAAATCGGTTTCCATCAGAATTCCTCAATATTTTCTAGGAACACTATATATTGGAGTTTAACATCCCAGTCAAGATTCTTTAATTTATATCAAGGCGGTCAGTCAAGACATGGTAGAGAAAGACCAGAGTGCGCAAAGAAAACCACTGACCTTCTGCAAGCTACAAACTTCTCACACTAGAATCTGTCCCGATTGGGATTCGAACCTTGGCTGTGAGGCAATCCGTCTCTAACCACTTGGCTACCAAGTTACCCATATATATCACACTGTATGCTGTTGTCGTTTAAGATTCACTTTGTAAGTTTTGGTAGTCATTCATATAAAAAAAGAGATTTGCAGATGAAAACATGAACTTGGCAATAGCCAACACAATCAGGAACACAGTGTAATACAGCATGCAACAAAAAAGTAACTGACAAGAAAGTACAGGTAGACAGACATAATGACAGACAGACAGATTGACTGAAACTTATATCATTAACATTACAAACCACAAAAAACCCAAACAACTAGAAAAAACAAGCATCAATTTATTATTATTATTAGCTCACCTGACCGAAGGTCATGTGAGCTTATGGCATAGCGCAGCGTGTGTATGTGCGTGTGTGCGTGCGTGCGTGTGTGCGTGTGTGCGTGCGTGCGTGCGTCGTTAACACCAATTTTCGACTTCTCCTCTGAAACTACTGGACAGTTTTTAATGAAACTTTGTCAGAAGTATATATGGGCCCGTGCAATTCAGATTTGTTCGTGGCGTTGCCATGGCTACCATAACTAGGTCAAGGTGACCTAGTGTTGCAAAAATCTTAAAAAATCTTCTTCTCCAAAAGTACTGATTGGAGAAAAAATCTGATGTGATATTTGGCTTCTCTAGGGTCTTAAGCCTATAGTTTGTTCATTTGGTGAAATTCTGATAAAAAATAGGTTACGCGTTTTTGCGTTTAATTTTGAAAAAATCGTAAAATAGCTTCAAATTGTTATAACTTGACTATTTGACCAGATAATGATGACATGGGGTTTTCAGTTTTGACATCTTCTTGTTAGTATCTTCAAAATGAGGTCAAGGTCAATTGTGAAGGTCGTGACCTATTTTTTTTACCTCTGATTATAATTATTATCTTGAAAACTATAAACTTTTTGTATAGGCATGTATATTAGAATGTTGTAGGTATTGATACAACGATCATTTTGATGTATAGAAAAAGGTCATGGGTTCAAAGGTCAAGGTCACAGATGCGAAACAATACCGAAATTGTTAATTATCTCGAAAACTATAAACATTTTGTGTAGGCATATATATTAGAATATTGTAGGTATTGATACAACGATCATTTTGATGTATAGAAAAAGGTCATGGGTTCAAAGGTCAAGGTCACAGATGTGAAACAATACTGAAATGGTTAATTATCCCGAAAACTATAAACTTTTTGTATAGGCATGTTTATTAGAATGTTGTAGGTATTGATACAACGATCATTTTGATGTATAGAAAATGGTCATGGGTTCAAAGGTCAAGGTTACAGATGCGAAACAATACCGAAATGGTTAATTATCTCGAAAACTATAAACATTTTGTATTGGCATGTATATTAGAATGTTGTAGGTATTGATACAACGATCATTTTGATGTATAGAAAAAGGTCATGGGTTCAAAGGTCAAGGTCACAGATGTGAAACAATACCGAAATGGTTAATTATCTGGAAAACTATAAACTTTTTAAATGGGCATGTATATTAGAATGTTGTAGGTATTGATACAACGATCATTTTGATGTATAGAAAAAGGTCATGGGTTCAAAGGTCAAGGTCGCAGATGTGAAACAATACCGAAATGGTTAATTATCTCCAAAACTATAAACTTTTTGTATAGGCATGTATATAAGAATGTTGTAGGTATTAATACAACGATCATTCTGATGTATAAAAAAGGTCATGGGTTCAAGGGTCAAGGTCACAGATGCAAAACAATACCAAAATGGTTAATTATCTCGAAAACTATAAACTTTTTGTATAGGCATGTATATTAGAATGTTGTAGGTATTGATACAACAATCATTTTGATGTATAGAAAAAGGTTATGGGTTTAAAGGTCAAGGTCACATATGCGAAACAATCCAGAAATGTTTAATTATCTCGAAAACTATAAACTTTTTGTATAGGCATGTATATTAGGATGTTGTAGGTATCGATACAACGATCATTTTGATGTATAAAAAAAGGTCATGGGTTCAAAGGTCAAGGTTACAAATGTGAAACAATACTGAAATGGTTAATTATCTTGAAAACTATTAACTTTTTGTATAGGCATGTATACTAGAATGTTGTAGGTATTGATACAACGGTTACCATGATGTAAAGAAAAAAGTCATTGGGGTTTAGTATTTATGTTGTCTTTAAATCTATCAGCTAGCCATTAGTTATCAGGTGAGCGTATCAGGCCCATGGGCCTCTTGTTATTATTAGCTCACCTGAGCCAAAGGCTCAAGTGAGCTTTTCTGATCACAATTTGTCCGTTGTCTGTCGTCGTCGTCGTCGTCGTAAACTTTTCACATTTTCATCTTCTTCTCACGAACCACTGGGCAGATTTCAACCAAATTTGGCACAAAGCACCACTAGGTGAAGGGGATTCAAGTTTGTTCAAATGAAGGGCCACACCCTCTTTAAAGGGGAGATAATTGAGAATTATTGAAACTTTGTTGGTATTTTTCAAAAATCTTCTTCTCAAAAACTATTCGGCCTGTAAAGCTTAAACTTTTGTGGAGGCATCCTTAGGAAGTGTAGATTCAAGTTTGTTCAAATCATGGTCCCCGGGGGTAGGGAGGGGCCACAAGAGGGGGATCAAGTTTTACATAGGAGTATATAGAGAAAATCTTTAAAAATCTTCTTCTCAAAAACTATTAGGCCTGAAAAGCTCAAATTAAAATGGAAGCATCCTGAGGTAGTGTAGATTCAAGTTTGTTCAAATCATGGTCCCCGGGGGTAGGGAGGGGTCACAAGAGGGGGATCAAGTTTTACATAGGAATATAAAGAAAATTTTTAAAAATCTTTTTCTCAAAAACTATTAGGCCAGAAAAGCTCAAATTAAAATGGAAGCATCCTCAGGTAGTGTAGATTCAAGTTTGTTCAAATCATAGTCCCTGGGGGTAGGGTGGGGCCACAAGAGGGGGGTCAAGTTTTACACAGGAATATATAGAGAGAATCTTTAAAAATCTTCTCCTCAAAAACTATTAGGCCAGGAAAGCTCAAATTAAAATGGAAGCATCCTCAGGTAGTGTAGATTCAAGTTTGTTCAAATCATGGTCCCCGGGGGTAGGGAGGGGCCACAAGAGGGGGATCAAGTTTTACATAGGAGTATATAGAGAAAATCTTTAAAAATCTTCTTCTCAAAAACTATTAGGCCTGAAAAGCTCAAATTAAAATGGAAGCATCCTCAGGTAGTGTAGATTCAAGTTTGTTCAAATCATGGTCCCCGGGGGTAGGGAGGGGTCACAAGAGGGGGATCAAGTTTTACATAGGAATATATAAAGAAAATTTTTTAAAATCTTTTTCTCAAAAACTATTAGGCCAGAAAAGCTCAAATTAAAATGGAAGCATCCTCAGGTAGTGTAGATTCAAGTTTGTTCAAATCATAGTCCCTGGGGGTAGGGTGGGGCCACAAGAGGGGGGTCAAGTTTTACACAGGAATATATAGAGAGAATCTTTAAAAATCTTCTCCTCAAAAACTATTAGGCCAGGAAAGCTCAAATTAAAATGGAAGCATCCTCAGGTAGTGTAGATTCAAGGTTGTTCAAATCATGGTTAAATAATAGTGTATTTTCCATGCTGTATTCTTTTATATAAGTATTTTGATATAAAGTTAAATATATTGTTCATGAGAAATATATTAATTGTACTTGTATTTAAAAGCTAATTTTTAATGTAAATCCTGCTGTATTCTATAATTTCTATTTGCCATTTCCCGATTACAGTATTCGGCCTATGCATTTTCTCTCTTTTGAGATTGGTAGATTGCATGATGAAAATTTTTTTTAAATTATTTCATTGGTTGAAATGCTGTAAGAAAAGGTAACGGAATAAGCCGAGGCTTGTCGAAACATCAACCTTTTACGGTACATAGAAATACTTACAAATTGTTTAGTGAAAAGCATCGGTAGGAAGTATAGATTTCAGTTTGTACAAAACCTCCCTCCCCTGCACTCACTTCAATACTGAACTCATTTCGGCTTCTACCTAGCAAGTTGCTCAGGTGAGCGATGTGGCCCCTGGGCCTCTTGTTATTATTATTGTTATCTGTTTTAACCAGTTGAAATTTAGCTCAGTCTTCTGATCAAAATTCCACGATACGGTTCAATTTTCAACTGGATAGGGTCTTAATTCAACACAACTGGTCGCAATTTTCAACGTTGAAAAAAACGTTGTTTGGCATATTGTCTAAAACACAAAAGTTTTCTTTTCGAACCATATACAGTGATATACCTGATATTAGAAAAATCAATAATAAAATTAACTTATTTTCAAATATGATCGCGAAATACCTCTAACAAGGCATATACAAAGAGCTGAATTGCAAACATGCTATATTCACGTTGACTGCTGTTAAACATTATTTCGCTTATGTTGAGGCGATTAGCTTAAAAATAATAGAGAAACCTCAGTATTTTAAGAAAAAATAACATATCCTCGGCACTCGAAATGTCATTTTTATTCACTAGAAAATGCTTTGCATGGGATTGATAAAAAGGCACTGCATTCGCACCCGAACTGAAATGATAATAATGATAATACATGCAATACTAATCATCATTATTTAGTTTAACTCCATAGATTCCTAATCTGGTAGCTGTCAGTAAAACACCATGCAGAGAGCATATGTATGCCAATACACAGGTGGATATTCTTGATTGTGATGTTATCTTTATTGAAAAATAAACCAATCTATTTCAGTCACAATTTTGTAAAATATAAATATATTTATTCAAAAACATCAATTATTATGTATAGTGTACTTTATTGGTATCCTCAAACGCATATAAAAGTTTTGACTAACCTTTCCCAAAGCAATATGAATGCGTA
Source organism: Anadara kagoshimensis (assembly GCA_021292105.1). Classification (NCBI taxonomy): domain Eukaryota; kingdom Metazoa; phylum Mollusca; class Bivalvia; order Arcoida; family Arcidae; genus Anadara; species Anadara kagoshimensis. The sequence goes on from CM037865.1 coordinate 380,898, forward strand.
TCTATGCAGACATAGGTGCACATTGCCCAAACAGTTAACTTATGATGTGATCAAGCATTCATGGCATTTGGCAGTGTGTTTTCTTAATTATTTGTAAAAATCAACAGCACTGTCTGTAATTTAACTCTGATCATGTCCCCCGGGCGATTCCAAAGTCATCCCCCCCGGTTGATACATATTTAAAACACTAATTGTGAAAGAAATAGGGGGTTTTGTGGTATAGGTTTTGGTACAGATGAAAGTATAGATGATATTTTACATACCGAATGCAAAATCTGCATTGTGTAGATCTTCAAGTGTTCACATTACCACGTTTTGCATTGAAAAATGCTTCGTAGTCCGCACCAGCAAAACATTGCAGGGGTAAAGTAGTATTTATGGCCTTGTCTTATACCAAATCGTAGATGCATTGCCTCACAGACATATCGTACTGTTCCGTGAGGCAATAATTATGACCGAAATATGTTATTTTGGTACAAAACGAAAGCATTTTGAACCCACCTGTCTGAATTCCCCGCTTCAAATCATGTCCCCCGATATGACATAATCATGTCCCCTAATGCGAAGCAGTACAGGGTGTATCTGGAGACTTGTACCCTAGAAAAATATGGTTTTGCAGGAAATCAAAGTTAAGTATCAATGAAAGATGCCGCAAAAAGATAATTAAAAAATTTTGCATGTTTTTACAAAAGATAAAAAGAACAAATTTAGTAGTTATTAGGTCTAAAATATAAAAATTGGCATACCATTGATGAGAAAAATGTGTTTTATATTGTTAAAGCTGATCATTATTTTGACATAAATATTTAAGTTTTCACTGAAATTTTACCATTACTAAACCACACATAAATAAACTGTTTTTCCAAAATTTTTATTTAAAAATATTTTCAATAAAATTATGGTTGCCATGGCAATAAAAACCATGCAAAAACGAAGATTAAGAGTAAATTGCTTTTTAATTTCAATATATTTTGATATTTTTACATGTTGGCAAGTGTAAAATATATGACTTTTGATGCTTTTACAATTTCTGTTTTCACCAAAAACTATGAATTCTGAATTTTGTAGTATTTTCGGCCAATCATTTAATAACAACATTGCAAAACCAATTTTTGAAACAGTTTGGTCGATAAATTTGAGTCCAAACTCCAATGATATCAATGGTTGGATAAATACTAAATTGTGTATAATAGGGAATCTCATAGTCTGCTTTCACTAAAATGGTACTTTGAAACAAAGAAATCCGTTACCATAGTAACCAAAAGTGAGATAACTGCGTTACACAAGTGATGAATTAATTTGTGTAATTTGACTTTTTTCTCATAATTCCTTGAGCTTGGGTTGATATAAAACTCAAATATGTTATTTGTGTTGACTTGAATATTAGAAGAAGATAAATAGATGGGCGGAAAAAATCCAAATTTGCATGTTTCACCCAAAATAGGAACTCTGAAAATAATAGATTTTCGATCAATTATACAAAATAAAGCCCACGAAAATGCTTTTATTTTGATATATCTTAAGTTTTAAAAACTGAAACCGTAACTTTGATTCCGAAACTTTAACCATACAAATGGACTGATCAGTTAAACATTTTTTTAAAAATTAGCAACCAAAACAGAAAACTGATCACAACTAGTGTAGTTCAAACGGTCACTACATATTCTCAATGTCGGGGTAGAGAAAACCATCACTTACATCATATATAGTGTGACCAACTCAACACAGAGTAATGATGTTAACGTCCCAGTCAAGAATATTTCACTTATATTGAGATGTCACCAGCTATATAAGTGAAGGTGCTGATGGCATTATACAGCAGGGTTCTTTATCGTAGCGAGCCTGCGTGACACGGGACCTTGTCTATTTTAAGTTCCTATCCAAAAGAATCGTTACTTTAATTTCCTAATGCCGAGTGTTTGGTGAAAAAAAGTCAATATCCACTTTTTAGTCTTCGGTCGGACCCAGTCGTGATTCAAACCCACGACCTCCCATTTACAGAGTGAGCACTCTATCAACTGTGCTACCGCAGTGGTTGTACAGTTAAGAGTTTTATAATCAGTGGTCTTAATATATTTATGTCTTTTCCTATATTGATTCAATCACCTTTTGTTGTGTTGTCGGTTGTGTCCTGTTTTTGGTTACATTGTATGTTGTCAAGCATGTTTTACCCGGTCAAAATTCTGTCATTTATTATAACGAGGCCGTCAGATAAGAATGGTGGAGGCCACCGGATTGTTTTGAAAAAAAAACCTTCGGCAAGGGACGACAAACATTCTCACATTTTCACATTAGGATGTGTTCCAAGTAGGGTTTGAACGTAGGCACGTGATCAAATATAACAAGGTTTAGTCTTAGCTCTCTCTCTCTCTTGTCTCTAAATTTACTAAAATATAAGTGTGTTGAAGTTTCATTTTTCTTGATATCCTCTCTCTCTCTCTCTCTCTTTCTCTCTATTTAAAATATATGTGTCATGTGCTACTTTTGAATTTTTATAAAATAATATAATTCAAAAGTAGCACAAATTGCAATGTGCTACTTTTGAATTACATATATTATTTTATAAAAATTCAAAAGTAACACATGACAGTGTGCTGAAGTTACCAGTCTTAATATTCTTCTCTCTCTCTCCCTCCCTCTCTCTCAAAGAAGTTTCATTTCTCTTGATATCTCTCTCTCTCTCTCTCTCTCTCTCTTGACATATAGACTAGGCAGGTTGAATATATTTTTCTAACTGTTCTAGTGGGTAATGACTTTTGGAAATCCCAAAAACCGGTATTGTGGTTTTGCTTTACTTTTATTTTCTATAGCTTCACATTTTATTAAGAAGCTCAATTGGGCCCGATACACTCACCTGATAAATGACTAGCTAAAACGTTTTTAAAAAAAATAAAATCTGAAACTCCAATGTCAAAATCTTCACCTATAGTGAAATTTTAAAGCTTTTCCAGATAATTATAATTATTTCAGTATTTTTTCACATCTGTTACCTTCACCTTTGAATCCATGACCTAGCTGTACTTATATTTCAAAATGATCATTACATCAACAGCAACAATATTCTAATACATGTATGTACCTTTATAAAAAGTTAATAGTTTTTAAGATAATTAATGAAAGCATAAGCCTGACCTTTGACCTTGCACCATTTTCAAGATTATTACAAGAATACATGTATGTAAAAACTGAATACTCCATGACCCTATCTGTTCAAATAGTCAAGTTACTACAATTTGAAGCTATTTTACAGTTTTTTCAACATTAAATGCAAAAAAAAAAAAAAAAAAAAACTTAACCCTTTTTTTTTCAATTTCACAAAATGAATAAACTACAGGCATTAGATTCTAGAGAAGCCAATTCACATCAGATTTTTTCTTCAGATATCAGTTTCGGAGAATTTTTTTTCCAGAGTTTTGCAGCCAAGTTAACCTTGACCTAATCTTTGTAGCCATGGCAATATCCCAATTAATCATATGAATTTCTGACCAAGATCCATTGAAATTTTTCTGGTAGTTTTAGAGGAGAAAATGAAAATAGAGGTTAACGACGCATCAACATTACAGCAGGGAAAATACAAGATCTTTCCAGATCATTGTCCTCATATTTATGTCATAGACTGGCTTGGCATCCCTCATATATGCAACTTTTTATCAACATTCATATTCAAAAAGTATATTTTGCATTTGCCATTTTATTATTCTACGGAATTGCTGATTGAAACATACATCATGCATTGTAGTAAAAACATATGATGCTGCTTCATGGAGAGCTGGTCATGGTTTCCCACACTTGACTTTATTTAAAATTCCCTGCCAATTCTCTGACCTTAGAAAAATTCCTGATACTTCCCAGATGTATGGGGACTATGTTGATGGTCCATTTGAATCGTAATATATATTTTAGAGAAAAACCATAAAAACAAGTAAATTACCCATTTAAAATATGTGTATATTATCCTCTGCTATGAATAAAAGTTAAAAACAATGTAAAAATTAACATTTAAAAATCGAGTCAGTCCATACAGTTAGAAATGCACAAATGTTTGTTTAGTCTCAACCTTTTACATGTTCTTATCAATCAAATTTTCAATTTTAATGCTTGAAATTTGAAAAATATTTTTGTCATAGAAGCCATATAGCCCTATCTGGCTTATGCACTGACTATGTCTAACTGCCTCTAACAGGGTTAGCTCGTTTGAGCCAAAACATAAGTCAATCTTAGAAATTAGGAGCCAATTTTAAAATGTAGGAGCCAATTTATACATTAAAGAGTTAGAAATACTGAGGAACTAAGAGCAACAAAAAATGTATCAAATATAGTTCTATTCTGCAGTATAGATTGTTTTCAGTTGATAGTTTGTAACTTATGTTTTAGGTTTTCATACTTTTGTATAAAAGAATAGAAACAAGAGGCCCATGGGCCTTAACGCTCACCTGTGATCTTTGAACCCATGAGCTTCATTCAAATATCAAAATGATAATTCGGCCAATATTCTAATATACATCCCTATACAAAAGTTTATAGTTTTTGAGATAAATAATCATTTCAGTACTTGTTTGTATCTGTGATCTTGACATTTGAACCCATGCTCTTCATTCATATATCAAAATGACCACTGTGCCAGTACCAACAATGTTCTAATATACATGCCTATACAAAAAGTTAATAGTTTTTAAGATAATTAACCATTTAGGTATTCATTCGCATCTGTGACCTTGACCTTTGAACCCATGACCTTCATTCATATATCAAAATGATCATTAGGATAATACCTAAATATTCTAATATACATGCCTATACAAAAGGTTTATAGTTTTTGAGATAAATAATCATTTCAGACCTTGTTTACATCTGTGACCTTGACCTTTGAACTCATGACCTTTATTCATATATCAAAATGACCATTGGGTCATTACCTACAATATTCTAATATACATGCCTATACAAAAAGTCTATAGTTTTAGAGATAAATAATCATTTCAGTACTTGTTTACATCTGTGACCTTGACCTTTGAACTCATGACCTTTATTTATATATCAAAATAACCATTGGGCCATTACCTACAATATTCTAATATACATGCCTATACAAAAAGTTCATAGTTTTGCAGATAATTAACTATTTTGGTAAACTTGTACATCTGTGACCTTGACCTTTGAACCCATGAACTTAATCAATATATCAAAATGATTGTCATGTCAATACCTACAATTAACCAAAAATCCTACATCATTATCACCAGAAATGTTTAAAAAAGCATTTTTTATCAAAGGTCAAAAACTAGGACATGACCTTGACCTTTGACCTTGACATCAATCTGAAGAAAGTCGCAAGACAAGATCAACAGTGAAAACTCCATACAATTATCTTCAGCCATTATGAAGTTATAACAATAAATGTCTCATTTTAAAAATTACATAATTTTACGCAAAAAACGCGTAACCTATTTTTCGTCCAATTTTCATGAAAAACACAATTTTAGTGTATCTAGGTATTCTGAATCCAAATATTCAATCAAAATTTGCCTGCACCTTTTGGTTTCAGAGAAGAAGATTTTTTTGTCTTTTGGCTATTTATAGTAACGGCAGCCATATTGTTGGGCGTGGTCAAACCCCGAACACAATTTTGAAAGCCTGTTACCCAGGCATAATAATCACCAAGTTTCATCAAATTTGGCTCAGTAGTTTTGGAGGAGAAGATTAAAATGTAAAGTTTACGCACGACGCACGACACACGACGGACGACGGACGGTGATAGATAGCAATAGCTCATCTGAGCCTTTCGGCTCAGGTGAGCTAAAAATCAGTGATTTTTGTCTGCCTCATTATGAAATTGATAAAAATTTGGAACAAAAATATGTCAAAGGCTATTTTTGGAGCCAGAAATTATAAAAACAAGCAATTAGCTAAATTCACAAATGATCAGAGATAACACTGCTCTTATATACATTTTTAGGATAAAGCAGAACTTTGATAACTCAGAGTGCATAGGGATTTGTTGGTACTTTTGAATTATTCGGGTGTTTGAGGTTTTTTAGTTGAAGAGTCACCTTGCCAGAAAGAAATGACTTTTATATTCTTGACAGTTAATCTTGCATGATAAACCAGTACTCTGTGCACTAATGCAATTGACACAATTGTTTTCATTAACATTGTGAGTAGTTACACTGTATTGCACATTATGGTAGTGAAAACAGTCTTTTGACTGTAAATAATAACATTGACCACAGGTATAACTCTCTTTTTAGTTTATACAGAAAACAGATACAATATTGACTTGAAGATATCTGTGTTAATCAAGATATTGAAGTTTGATTGTATTTAGCCTATCATGTATTCAAACATCCTATCAAATATAAATGCTGTAGCTTTCAAACTGAAGTAGAAGAGAGCTTTGCAAGCCATGAAAATTCAACCCAGACAGATGAATGGACAGACACATCCAAATCAATACATTTACCCCCAAACCCGCTTTTTGTTGAATATGCATTCGAATGCAGAAGCCAAACTAGGACCCCAATGTGGGACCATCTTATACTAGAAGGCAGCTCTACCTGTCTAAAACATTGAGTACAGCCCACTAGAGAATTTTGAAAAAAATATCAAACTGCAAAGCTTACTATAAAATAACTGTACCATGTACAACCTCACCCCATCCCACCCAAATTATTGACTTGCTTATTTTAATGAATACATAATGGTGCTTTTTGTACATTTGATTTTCTAACTTTTGACAATTTGAGGGTAAAATATGATGAGTACATACTGTCTATATGAGATGTACATAAAAATATTATGAAACATAAAATACTTGTATGAAACTGTTACTTGATTTCACCGTGTATTGCTTGGCCTTAGGTGGACATAATATGTTGTATCGGGGGGTGGGTGGGGTGGGGGGGGAGGGGGGGTTGCAGTGATGGTGCAGAAATTTTTCCTATGCATTAGGCTGATGACATTATATATACTTTAGGATTCTTTATCGTGCCACACCTTCCATGACACAGGCCCTGTTTACTTTAAGTTCCTATCCGAAAAAACTGACTTTCATTTTGTAATGCCGAGGACCATGCATCATGATTTGATGGTGATTTATTATGGTAGACTCACATACCAAATATTAGTTTAATATCTGCAGGTGTTAAGAGTTGAGTTGAGTAATGTTGTTAAATGTCCTAGTCAAAAATATTTCAATTATATCGAAACATCACCAGCTATAAGTGATGGTGCAGAAATTCTGCCTTTGCATTAGGCTGATGACATAATATATACAGTAGGATTCTTTATTGTGCCACACTTTCCATGACACGGGCCCTGTTTACTTTAAGTCCCTATCCAAAAGAACTGTGACTTTCATTTTGTAATGCCCAGTGCCTTGCAAAAGAACATTCACTACCCACTTTAAAGTCTTTAATCAGACCCTGTTGGACTTTGATCCCACAACCTCTCAATGAGCTTCCGCAGTGGTATCCTGCCAGCCTGCTAACACACATGCCCAACCACATCACCAAATTAATGGTCAAGTTTAACTAAAAATAGGGAGGAATGTGTCAGAATATGCTTAAGATAGGTGATCAAGTTAAGAACCAATCAGCAATACAAAGTGAGGGGTTTGATTCTTGTTAAGTACATAAGATGTAACCTTAGGTAGTCGCTTCATTCACACATTCTGTTGATAAATTTATCCGTGCCAGGATACAAGTGGAAACGGCAACTGCTGAGAGAACTACATATATCACATACAAGCTGTGTGATGTGCATATTACAGGTTGACTGATTGAGTGGGGTTTTATGTCCTAGTCAAGAACATTTCACTTATATCAAGACATCACCAGGTATATGTGGCTGAAAGTTTTACCTTTGCAGTGCAATAAGATCAATGTGCAGGGAGGTATTGTAATGTGCCATGCTTGTCCTGAATGGGCATCAGTTTTAAGGTCTCTTCTGTGGGGATCAGTTTTTAAGGTCTCTTCTGTGGGCATCAGTTTTTAAGATCTCTTCTGTGGGCATCAGTTTTTATATTGTTGACTATACATGTGTAAAGTTATTTAAGACAAAACTTGTCCAAGTTTGTAGAAATTGTCATTGATATTAAACTGGTCAGTTTTAATGTTTACCTACACTACAGGGGGTGACCTTTTTTTAAATTGCCTTGATGGTTGGTGAAAGCTATTAATTTAATGTAGCATGAAATGTCATTTCCCATCCTTAGGAGCTTGTACATAGAGAGTATAGAATCTGTAGAACATCAGACCTCTAAATTGAATCACTGTATTGTTAATTTAACTTTGTATTAACAAAAAGACTTTTTTTCAGGCATCAGTGATTACTTAGTTTGATCCTACTGACTTTAAAATGAGGATACATCAATATTCCTTAGCTGTCACCACTTACACATCCCAATAAATTCAAATTCAATCCAATGTCTCTGTCTATTACCTCTCATAACATAGTATTCTTTGTTATGAAATTGTAAAGTAATTAAAAGAATGCCAGAAGGGTGACACTTTTTCCCTTATGAGTGAAAATGTGAATTATTTATTTTTTAAATAAAAAAAAAAATATAAATCAAAATGAAAACAAATATTCAAGAGTTACATCAATTTGCATGTAGACTAGAAAAAAGATGCAATGGTCAAACCATGATTTTCAGAATTAATCAACTTCATCCTTTCATGTATTTCAGATAAATGATGAAGTGTGGTCTTAAGATTAGAATAATTTATTTCTTATTAATTTCACAATTCATCATGACTATTGGTAGCTTGATTTATTGCAAAATTAGAAATCACCCACTCAATTTTGTTATAAACCTTTGTCTATATAGATAATGTTGAATTCCATACTCTAATATAGATAAAAACTTATAAACCCTGATATCACGAAAAATAAACACACACCCATATAAAGTACAAACCGCTGATTTACTTGATTTCAGAAGATATCATGAGGCACACATGAGTTGTTTCCCTTGACAAAATGCTTTTGAAATCAGGGGGTCATTTTTTCAGAGCACATTTCACTCAAAAACTAGACATTTCACCAATAACAGGGATATGGGACCATGTATTGCAAACTTTGAATTTCAACAGAAAATTATGTATAATGACCAAAAAATTTTCTTTACCTGTTAATTTTAAGAAAATAGATGGACTAGCCTTTTCATGAGGTCAGATTTAATTGATTTTTACCATTCCTGTAGGTGTTTCCATGTCCATTCATGTTCACTGATGCAAGTGATGATTGAAGTGACACACCAGTATTTATATCCATTGCAACTTGATATCATAAACTTAAGTTATATAGTATTTTAATGTAAATAAACACTTATATTACAGTTTTCTGTAATACAGAATCTTAAATTACATAAATCAATAATATACTATATTACTGATTTGTGTAGTATAGTGGTTAGATTACAGTATTCTGTAAGATTACACTTTCCTGTAATCTTACAGATTCAAGTAATATTACAGTTTTTAGTAAGTCCCTGGACTGCCTATGTAAAACTTGATCCCCCTCTTGTGGCCCCTCCCTACCCCCGGGGACCATGATTTGAACAAACTTGAATCTACACTTCCTAAGGATGCCTCCACAAAAGTTTAAGCTTTACAGGCCGAATAGTTTTTTGAGAAGAAGATTTTTGAAAAATACCAACAAAGTTTCAATAATTCTCAATTATCTCCCCTTTAAAGAGGGTGTGGCCCTTCATTTGAACAAACTTGAATCCCCTTCACCTAGTGGTGCTTTGTGCCAAATTTGGTTGAAATCTGCCCAGTGGTTCGTGAGAAGAAGATGAAAATGTGAAAAGTTTACGACGACGACGACGACGACGACGACAACAGACAACGGACAAATTGTGATCAGAAAAGCTCACTTGAGCCTTTGGCTCAGGTGAGCTAATAAAACCTATTAAACTTAATCAAGAAGGGTGGATTTTTATCTATAACAGGAAGGAGAAAATACAGGACTAGAGATCTAACATTGAACCTCTTCATACCTACCTCACTATAGTCGACTATTTTTCCAAGCTACCAACACAGCTTCACATCTTCATACCTCCCCCACTATAGTTGACTATTCTACCAACCAAGCTACCCACACAGCTTCACATCTTCATACCTCCCCCACTATAGTTGACTATTATACCAACCAAGCTACCAACACAGCTCCACATCTTCATACCTCCCCCACTATAGTTGACTATTCTACCAACCAAGCTACCAAGACAGCTTCACATCTTCATACCACCCCCACTATAGATGACTATTCTACCAACCAAACTACCAACACAGCTCCACATCTTCATACCTCCCCCACTATAGATGACTATTCTACCAACCAAACTACCACAAAGCTTCACATCTTCATACCTCCCCCACTATAGATGACTATTCTACCAACCAAACTACCAACACAGCTCCACATCTTCATACCTCCCCCACTATAGATGACTATTCTACCAACCAAACTACCAACACAGCTTCACATCTTCATACCACCCCCACTATAGTTGACTATTCTACCAACCAAGCTATCCAGACAGCTTCACATCTTCATACCTCCCCCACTATAGATGACTATTCTACCAACCAAGCTACCCAGACAGCTCCACATCTTTATACCTCCCCCACTATAGATGACTATTCTATGAACCAAGCTACCCAGACAGCTTCACATCTTCATACCACCCCCACTATAGTTGACTATTATACCAACCAAGCTACCAACGCAGCTTCACATCTTTATATCACCCCCACTATAGTTGACTATTCTACCAACCAAGCTACCAACGCAGCTTCACATTTTCATATCACCCCCACTATAGATGACTATTCTACCAACCAAGCTACCCAGACTGCTTCACATCTTCATACCTCCCCCACTATAGTTGACTATTCTACCAACCAAGCTACCCAGACAGCTTCACATCTTCATACCACCCCCACTATAGTTGACTATTCTACCAACCAAGCTACCCAGACAGCTTCACATCTTCATACCTCCTCCACTATAGTTGACTATTCTACCAACCAAGCTATCCCGACAGCTTCACATCTTCATACCTCCCCCACTATAGTTGACTATTCTACCAACCAAGCTATCCCGACAGCTTCACATCTTTATATCACCCCCACTATAGATGACTATTCTACCAACCAAGCTACCCAGACAGCTTCACATCTTCATACCTCCTCCACTATAGTTGACTATTCTACCAACCAAGCTATCCCGACAGCTTCACATCTTCATACCTCCCCCACTATAGATGACTATTCTACCAACCAAGCTACCAACACAGCTTCACATCTTCATACCTCCCCCACTATAGTTGACTATTCTACCAACCAAGCTATCCCGACAGCTTCACATCTTCATACCTCCCCCACTATAGATGACTATTCTACCAACCAAGCTACCCAGACAGCTCCACATCTTTATACCTCCCCCACTATAGATGACTATTCTACCAACCAAGCTACCCAGACAGCTTCACATCTTCATACCTCCCCCACTATAGATGACTATTCTACCAACCAAGCTACCCAGACAGCTTCACATCTTCATACCTCCCCCACTATAGATGACTATTCTACCAACCAAGCTACCCAGACAGCTTCACATCTTCATACCTCCCCCACTATAGATGACTATTCTACCAACCAAGCTACCCAGACAGCTTCACATCTTCATACCTCCCCCACTATAGATGACTATTCTACCAACCAAGCTACCCAGACAGCTTCACATCTTCATACCTCCCCCACTATAGATGACTATTCTACCAACCAAGCTATCCCGACAGCTTCACATCTTCATACCTCCCCCACTATAGATGACTATTCTACCAACCAAGCTACCAACACAGCTTCACATCTTCATACCTCCTCCACTATAGTTGACTATTCTACCAACCAAGCTATCCCGACAGCTTCACATCTTCATACCTCCCCCACTATAGATGACTATTCTACCAACCAAGCTACCAACACAGCTTCACATCTTCATACCTCCCCCACTATAGATGACTATTCTACCAACCAAGCTACCAACACAGCTCCACGTCTTCATACCTCCCCCACTATAGTTGACTATTCTACCAACCAAACTACCAACACAGCTTCACATCTTCATACCTCCCCCACTATAGTTGACTATTCTACCAACCAAGCTATCCCGACAGCTTCACATCTTCATACCTCCCCCACTATAGATGACTATTCTACCAACCAAGCTACCAACACAGCTTCACATCTTCATACCTCCCCCTATAGTTGACTATTCTACCAACCAAGCTACCAACACAGCTCCACATCTTCATACCTCCCCCACTATAGTTGACTATTCTACCAACCAAGCTACCAACACAGCTTCACATCTTCATACCTCCCCCACTATAGTTGACTATTCTACCAACCAAGCTACCAACACAGCTTCACATCTTCATACCTCCCCCACTATAGTTGACTATTCTACCAACCAAGCTACCAACACAGCTCCACATCTTCATACCTCCCCCACTATAGTTGACTATTCTACCAACCAAGCTACCAACACAGCTTCACATCTTCATACCTCCCCCACTATAGTTGACTATTCTACCAACCAAGCTACCAACACAGCTTGACATCTTCATACCTCCCCCACTATAGTAACTTCTGTAACCCCCACCTGTTAAATTCTATGTAAAATTTTTGAAAATTATTTTTCACAGAAATTGTTTTTCGATTAAAACTCTATTGTATCAAAAACAAGTCCGCAAAACGTTTGATTTGTACATGTTATTGATATGTAATCATTATAACTGTTTCGACCACGATAAGCAAATAACTTAAACAACACATTTATAATATAATTTTAGCAATTATACATTACATACACATGCATAACATATGCTTAAAAAAAAAAAAAAAAAAAAAATAATCAATCGACCTACCGACCCTTTATAATAATTCTATGTTAGCGGAAACACACATATTTTATTTTAGGTTACATGACAACTCGTCCCCAAACCAAGTCGTCTCCAGGACAAGTCGTTCCCATTTTTGGACAACTCGTCCCCAGGACATCGTCACCAAGACTTGATTGGACAACTCGTCCCCACCGTTTGAACACTCATCGGAATTGTGTCCGTTTAACTTGTAATACCACATAGTATAAATAATAATGAACATATATAAACATAATGTGATAATTTCATCATGTTTAATAAATACGTTTTGTGTAATTGATCAATAAATTTGAAAAAAAACCGTTGCCGTATGCAAATGTCATACTATTCTCTCTGGGCCACACAAGTCTGTGTTTAACATACGAGCTTGAAATTTCGTATAATATGATTATGGAACGTGGATCTACATTATGTGTGAATTTCATCATGTTTAATAAAACACTTTTTGTGTAATTGATCAATGAATTTTTGAGAAAATAATGAGGCCACGATGGAAGCCAGAGTACAGGTAAGTGTATACGGTCAGTGAACCGTGTCTAAATTATTAAAGGTGTTAATGAAGTCATCACGATCATCTCTCTCTCTCTCTCTCTCTCTCATTTACAATCAAGTTTCATAAAAATGGAATGATTTCTAAATATAGGAACTACTGTTACTACTGCAAAGTATATTATTAACAAATATAACATATATAAATAACATTTGAAACTACAGAATATAATTTCATATTTAAGTAATTATAGTATCTTATCAAATTAAAAAAAAAAAAATAATGAATATAATAGTAATAGTCTTCTGCAAATTTGAAATTACATTTTAGTGTAAACTATTTTCTTCATCGGCAGAAGTATCATCGACGCATAATCTATTGAAGAGAACTAAGATCTTTCAAACTAGCACAATGTAAATAATTTTTACAAATGGGTTGCCTAGCCACACAAGTGTTTTTATTTCCAACTACGTGATGTCTTACATAACACCCCAATCACATCCGTACCACTGCAATTCAAATGTAATTTTTGGTAAGCAGCTGGTAAGTTTTATTAATTGTTATGCCTCACACTAAACGTAGTTCAAAATTTGAGCAGTTTCTGGCAAAATTGAACGCCTAGGCATGAAAATAAAGTGCACGGGGCCTATGGTATACATTAAAAACGTGCCCTATGTAACGCAAATTTTGCACCTAAAACACATTGGTTTAAAAAGTCGAACAACACTACACTTGGTAGGAATTGGTGACTAGAGAAAAAAACGGGTGCTAAAAAGTGAGAAAACAAATCTAATTTTCTGACAGGGCCAAAAAAAGTTGTAAAAACTGTCCTACGTAACACGGTACAGGGTCCTACTTAACAAAATTGACGTTATTCGTCTGAATGACGTCGAAATTTTATAGCGATCACAGGAACGAGCTGGCAGTTAAACAGTGCGATGGAAGGTATAATCAGAGACATAGACTATAATATGTCTCTGGTGTAATTAATTTTAACCCTTTTGAATGAAAGTAGTAAAATGTACGTGTTTGATAACTTTATAATTTTTCACTTTATTTTTCGCATTTTTGACGTATTTTGTAATTTTGAAAGAAAGTGAGATTTTTTAAAAACTTGTTATATCTTCATAACTGTCAGCTTGCTGTTTAAAAAAATTGATTTACTTTTTCATAATAACTGTTTTCTAACAATCGATTTTCTAAATTCGAAGTGTACATGACTAATATATATAATAAAATGTTAAATTTATTTTTTCCGATGATTTATTAGGATCATGATTTCAAAGATATTAATGTATTTTAAAACTTTTTTATTTTCGTTTTCGTGAAATATAAAGCAGGGACAATTAATACATTTTATCTGTATTATATATTATATAAAAATAGAAAAAAGCATGCGTTAACATGGGTGCAGGTATCCATTTCAGCTCTGGAAAATTTACCAATTATGAATGAAAATTACTGTAATCTACCGAATCAATACATTCAACGACTTTGGTAAGATCCACTTCATCCCACTCTCGTCGAAATCTGGATCCCTACAGTGCTATCACTTGCAGAGTTTCAGAAATCGGCCAGTGTGGCCCTCCTCGCTAAACCGGAAGTATCGATTGAATAAGCGCCATTTTCGAATACCCTACCAATATGTAAACAAAGTGTGAAAATGACATCGTTCAAGTGCAGCTACATCATATTGACTCTTTATAAAGTAGCCATACTCATTTTTATAACACCGACAACAAACCCTGATGTCAATATATACCATCACTCCGTAAGATCTACTGAACCAACAATCTTTCAGCACACACACCCCTGGATAGAGGAGTATCCGCTGTTGTCGCTCAGAAGCCAACACTCTGTGAAACAAGACATTTATAATAATTATACTTATCTAAAATGGAACCACCAAACACCACCAACCAAGTTTAGTAAACCAAATCAGACACATATAGTTTACGCACTCATATTATTATCTGGAGATGTACATCAGAACCCAGGTCCCATCAAACACCCATGCAAGATATGTAATAAGGCAGTCGCAAAAAACCACCATGCACTGCAATGTGATGAATGTGACACTTGGGTCCACATCAAGTGCGACGGAATTACCAAAACGGAATACACACGTTTTCAAAACATACACAGTCTTGTCTTTCAGTGTCCATCCTGTAGACTTCTCACATTCACAGACTCCTTCTTTATTGAGTCTGATTCACTTGACCTAAGCAACTCCTTTGAAGCCTTATCAGAGATAGATACTTCAACTGATGATGTGTCAGACAATCTGACAACCGATGCATGATAAAACAGACAGTAAACAAAACTCAAGAAACACCATTAAAGTAATGATTGTAAACTGCAGGAGTCTACTAAGTGACAAAAAGAAAGTAGATTTTCATGACTTAATAGAAACACACGATCCCGATATCATACTTGGCTGCGAGTCACATCTAGATGGCACTGTTGCCAGCAGTGAAATCTTCCCATCATTTTATAGTCCACCTCATAGGAAAGACCGGGCATATGGCCAAGGTGGTGTATTTATCGCAGTAAAAGATGACTACATTAGCACAGAAGTCACCCCCAAAAACAAATGTGAAGTAGTGTGGTGCCAAATCAATATCCGTGGTAGCCAACCACTGCTTATAGGATCGTTCTACCGACAACCAAGCAGCAGTGTAGACATGATGGAAGAATTAGAGGGGTCAATTAACCAATTACTGACCACAATGGACGGACGTCTTCCAAATGTCATCCTTGGAGGAGATTTCAACCTACCCGACATTGACTGGTCAACAAACTCAGTAAGACCAAACCCACAGTATGGATATACAATCAACAATAAATTAATAGACATCACAAGTAACAACAATTTTGGTCAAATAATAGCAGAACCAACAAGAGGCAAAAATATCCTAGACATACTTCTAACAACAAACCCAGACCTGATTGTAAATCATGAGGTCCATCCTGGAATGAGCGACCACTCGATAGTCATCGCAAATATCAACCTCAAAGCCAAAACATTAAAGAAAACACCAAGAAAAGTACTACTCTATAAAAAAGGAGACATGGATGGACTCCGGAAACACCTAGATAATAAGTTCAGAGAAGAACTCCATATTGCCAATACAAAAAGAATGACAGTCGAAGAAATGTGGACTGTATTTAAAAACACAATACAAACAGCAGTAGGCAAATTCATACCAACCAAAACCATAAGAAGCAAACAACATGTCCCTTGGATTAACACCAGAATAAAGAGATTAATAAGACGGAGACAACGCAGATACAATGCAGCACAAAAGTATAACACCCCTAAAAACTGGAAGAAATTCAAAGAATTGAGAGATCAAGTGAAGAAAGAAATGAACACAGCACATGATGAATATGTCAGGCAAATTCTTAATCAAGATGAAGAGACCAACAAGCAACAAGCCCTAGGCAAAAAATTCTGGAAATACATCAAGTCCAGGAAGAAAGACAACATGGGAATATCCCCACTACAAACCAAGACCGGAGGACAAGCAATAAGTGGGAAGGAAAAGGCCGAAATCTTAAATGAACAATATGACAGTGTTTTCACAGACGAAGATTTAACACACATGCCAAACCTGGGAACAACCAACACACCTGACATCGAGCCTCTACACATAACAACTGAAGGAGTATATCGCCTATTGGAGAAGCTGGATCCGAGTAAAGCCAATGGACCAGATCAGATACCAACTAGAATACTGAAGATAGCTTGTAACGAAATATCACCTTATCTGCGGCTAATATTCCAACAGTCACACAACACCAGTGAAGTAACAGAGGACTGGAGGCAGGCTAACATTACAGCCATCTATAAAAAGGAGATAGGAGTCAAGCAGTTAACTACAGGCCTGTGTCTTTAACATCCATATGCTGCAAAACAATGGAACATATCGTTTACCACCATGTGATGAAACACCTTGAAACACATAAGATCCTAAGCGAACACCAACATGGTTTTAGAAAGCATCGATCATGTGAGACACAGTAAGTGAACACAATTGAAGTAATAGCAAGATCACTGGATAAAAAAGAACAAACAGATATGCTAGTTCTAGACTTTTCCAAGGCATTTGACACCGTGCCACACCACCGACTCCTGTATAAAATGTCTCATTATGGAATTCGAGGAAATACGCATAGATGGGTAGATTCATGGCTCACGCAGCGACAGCAAAGAGTATGTGTAGATGGAGAATCAAGTCCCAACAAACCAGTCAGATCGGGAGTGCCTCAAGGAACTGTTCTGGGCCCTCTGTGCTTCCTGATATACATCAATGATATGGGCAGCGACATTACTTCTTCACTACGCCTATTTGCAGATGATTCCTTACTATTCAGAACAATATCTGATGAACAAGATGCTGAAACCCTTCAGAAAGATCTCGACGACCTTGTTGACTGGGCACAGAAGTGGCAAATGACATTCCATCCTGCCAAATGCTACATACTGCGGGTCACCAAGAAAAGAAACCCCATCAAATATAAATACCACATGATGGGACAGATTCTGGATACAGTCCACCATTATCCATATCTTGGCGTGGAAATCTCTGAAGACCTAGGATGGGAACCACACATCAGCAAAATTACATCAAAGGCAAATAGAGTTCTAGGTTTTCTCCGCAGGAACATCTACAAATGCCCCAAAGACGTCAAAGAACAGGCATACAAAGCACTGGTACGGCCACATCTCGAGTATGCGTCGTCGGCTTGGGATCCATACAGAAAGAAACACATCCATGGAATTGAAATGGTACAGCGCAGAGCCGCCCGGTTTGTTACATCCAGCTACTCCCGGGAACCAGGAACAGTGACCAACATCTTACAGACTCTTGGTTGGCAAAACCTCGAAACACGTAGAAGAATAGCCCGGCTCGTTCTCCTGTTTAAGACCTTAAATGGAGAGGCAGCAGTAAACATGCCAGCATATGTACCAAGACTAACCATACAAACTCGCCAATTCCATCAACAACGGTTCCTACGACTCAGCACCTCCACTGATGCCTACCAGAACAGCTTCATACCAAGAACCATAGCTGACTGGAACAGACTCCCGCCAGATGTGCTGCAAGCAACATCAGCAGACAGTTTCCAGGAGGCAGTGAGAGCAACATACAACATGTAAAGGAAATCCAGATTTTATCCAGTTTTTAATCAGCACTGAATTTGCCATTTTACCCTCTCTGTTATTCAACTTTTAACCTGCACTCATGTTCACGTTTGCAGTATCTGCGATATGGGATTCCCTTTGCAGATCAATAGTATAGAAGTAGAAGTAGAAGATATTGTATAATTACTCCACTGGGGACAAGTTGTCCAAACGGTGGGGACAAGTTGTCCTAATACCTGGGGATGACTCGTCTAGGGGACGTTATGTCTCGGGGACGAGTCGTCTTAAAATTGGGGACGTGTTGTCCGGGGACGAGTTGGTTTGGGGACGAGTTGTCCTGATACCTTTTTTTAGGCCTAATGGAATTTTTTCGAAATGTTAACATAAATTTGTAGAAAACGCATTTTAGTTTTAAGAACTACAGGTTAGTTGGTAACCACACAGATACATATTTGTTGAGAGAGTAGAATCGACTGTCATGGTCCCCTATCATCAACGAAAAGGACCGTTGTTGACATCGGTCTAGTACCTCCCCCAAACATAATTTATAACCTAGCCATAAATAATTTATGCAAAGTGATACTGTGATTGTAAAATGTTAAAAACCTTTGTATAATCAACCCCTGGACCAACTAAAGGCAATCCATCTTCATCCATACTAGAGAATTGCTTGTTTGTAATAAAGTTCCCTGGTTTCGTTTTTACCGGAAGTCGCACATTAATATTTGCAGCGAATAAATTTTCTGTTTAAATAAATTTTTAAAATATTTTAGCGAAACCATAATATAAATGATTGTATTTAATGAAATTACGATTAAATGTATATCTATGGTATTAAGTGTGTTTTTAGGTATTCACTGACATTTATTTTATTTACTGCTGAAAAACTTTTTTCTCCACACTTCCGGCAAGTACTCGTTTTGCCAATAGCAGCAACAAGTCTGTCCAAAATATTGCCTGTAGATTAAAATGGACAGTGAACCGTCACTGGAGACGGTGAATCATGCTTTACAAGCCCTCTACAATAATCCGGATGTCACAGGCAAAGAAAAGGCTTCAGTTTGGCTGGGAGAGTTACAAAGATCTGTAAGTGTTGGGAGTTACCAAAAGTTCACTATCTGCTTATCATTTCTTCTCCTTTCAGTACTGCCATGCTCGTCGAGTCTAATTAACGCCAGAAGTTTCACATAAAATATGGAAAATTCAAAAATAAATTCCAATAGAGGAAAAATGTAACTTAAACTTAGAAGAACTCAACCTATGAAAACCATATAAATTTGTATTCCCCTCAACTCTTTAGTTTATATCTACTTGATACTAAAAGAATATGACCAAAAACTTTATTATCTCACCAAAATAGTAGCTCTCATGGACCTCCGTACAGCTCTCCAGATAATACCAAACTGGCCCTTGAATCGCAGGGACCCATCAAACTTTGTTACTCCTGGAGGTAGCCTTCTTGTTCCTATTGCTAGGTTTCCATAAATTTAAAATAATTAGTAGCCAAATTTCCAAAATTTGTCAAAATATAGTCCTTTTAAAAGTATTTTTCCACAAATTTGCTAAAATAGGTTACTTTTTGAAAGAATTCCTCAGAAATTAGTAGCCAATGGAGATTTTGGCTACTAGGAATGGAAACATAGCTGTTGGGACGTACCCCAGCCATCATACTAGGGCTGTCACCTTTAAACGCGTACACGCAACCGTTTCATGTGAGGCTTGTAAACGTTTATAAATTTTCTAACCGTTTACACGATGATGTAATTATTGCCCCTTAAACTAGCCCTAATTAGGTCCCTTTTCATTAATTTGGGGTTCTTTTATTTATTAAGGCTTGCATCATGGCTGATAAAAAAAGTTTGATCGGGTGTCTGGCAATATTTTGTAGTCCGGGTGGAAGCTAACGGCAAAATGCGCAAAAAGTAAAATGTAATTTATGCTAAATTCTAATATCATATAATGGAGGCAGTACCTTGAACAATCATGAAACAAAATCATAAATCTATAAACACTATAGTACTGATCAAGACAGCAATAAAAAACAACAAACACTCACTGCATTTAATGTCTGGTAATGAGTTGTGAACGATTTGTTTCTATTACAAAGTCACTTGCCCGGATGTGTGCACCAGATGTGTTGTGTTAAGGGGACGGTTTCAGAACTTTGTTTCTGCATTAAACAGTGTCCACGAATCTCCCAGCAAATTTTGACTTGATTAAAATAGACAGACTATTTTTTGTACAATATTTTTGTTAAATAAAATGTTGAATAAAATTATTTTTAAAAATATGATGCTTTTTCTTTTACAATATAGTATGACTCTTAAGACTGTTCTTGAAATGCCCTCGTGACACGCCATTCGGAAAACCTCGCTTTTCTTTATATGGTAATTATATGTGGAAATCCCCGTATTTCGTCGTGTACACACCATAATTTAAAACATTTATTTTGTAAGTGAATATGTTTTTGCTGGTGATTATACATAATTCTAATGTCATTTTAACAATATTTAAATTACAGTACAATTTGTCACAGTCTTTATGTTTGCATTACCGCATCTGTTACTATATACAACACATTAAACAATATTGAAGTCCCCGATTGACATTATGTTACGATTAAACGGTACCGTTTCGGTTACACTGGCCCGTGTAAACGTTTACAAAATTTTGTAAACGTGACAGCCCTACATCATACCCACACAACTTGGTCAGAAAATCTGTATGGGTACATCACAGATTCCCTCTGGACTGCGCAAGATTTAGTCTTTTTGGTAAGAGTGCTTAAAATATGTTGCTAAACCAACTGCTGGTTTTTATACATCGGTAGAGAGAGAGCCTGGTTTATGTTAACTTGTAGAACATACTGATGTAGTCAGTAGAGCCCGGTGTGAGAGTTCCCATAATATACCATATTTGTGAAGGGCTCCCTATACACTAGAAGGGGGTTTTACCGGAATAATTGCGAAAATCCGGAATAATCAGACCAAATCCGGAATAAACCAAATTAACCGGAATTATCAGGTAAAGTCCGGAATAAACCGGTAAAATCCGGAATAATCAGGCAAAATCCGGAATAATCAGGCAAAATCCGGAATAATTGGACTTTTTGGTTACGGTAAGTTTTCCGTAATCTAAAAATTACGGTAAGTGTCTGATTATTCCGGAAAATGACTCATTATTACGGAAAAAGTCTAATTATTCCGGCAAATGTCCAATTATTACGGGAAATTTTCTAAAAATAATAATCTGTCAAAAAATTTTACCGTAATAATTGGACATTTGCCGGAATAATTAGATTTTTACCGTAATAATCAGTCTTTTATACCGGAATAATCAGACAAATTACCGTAATAATCAGACACTTACCGGAATTTTTAGAATCCGTAAAATTTACCGTAAAAATATTCTTATTATTCCGGATTTTGACCAATTATTCCGGATTTTGTCTGATTATTTCGGATTTGGTCTAAAAATTCCGGATTTGATCTAAATATTTCGGATTTTCGCAAAGATTACGGAAAGTGTCTTACTATTCCGGAATTTCGCAATTATTCCGGTAAAACCCCCTTCTAGTGATATACCATACTGATGTAGATACAGGTGTGAAGGGCTCCCTATATACCATACTGATATAGAGCCAGGTGTGAAGGGCTCCCTACATACCATACTGATGTAGATACAGATGTGAAGGGCTCCCTATATACCCTACTGATGTAGATACAGGTGTGAAGGGCTCCCTATATACCCTACTGATGTAGATACAGGTGTGAAGGGCTCCCTATATACCATACTGATGTAGATACAGGTGTGAAGGGCTCCCTATATACCCTACTGATGTAGATACAGGTGTGAAGGGCTCCCTATATAACATACTGATGTAGAGCCAGGTGTGAAGGGCTCCCTATATACCCTACTGATGTAGAGCACCAAGTTGTGAGCAATTTACTTGCATTTAGAGTAAAATTTTGAAATTGCGAGAAACAAATGATTCCAGGTCACCAAATGGCGAATTGGTATGCATAAAGTGTATCCGTTTCCAATGTGAAAATGAGTATAGACCCAACTTTATTACCTGTACGCTTGTAAAGCATAATTTTGAAATTTTCCAGTGCTTCCATGACATTGATTCTTTATTACCACGATGTCGAAGAGAAAACATCTAACCGACTTCGGCTTTGCTGTATCAAAAACATTTAAATCAGATAACTTGGAGAGTCAGGCGACAACCGAAACATAGCATTCATCAAACTTGCAAGACCAGCTGAGAACCACCACCCATCATGAAAAATGCAGAGGTAAACTCTCTAAAGGTGTTTTGCTGCAATAGGACAATGCAAGAGTCCACACATTAGAAATTTGCCAAAGATGCAATAGATGCTGTAGAGCGAAATGGGTATGAATTAATACCACATCCTGCATATTTGCCTGAGCTAGCTCCTAGCAACTTCTTCCTATTCCCAAAAAATGAAAAATGATATGTACAAGGACATCATTTCCAATGTGATAGAGTCAAGAAGACAGTTGAATTTGAGGAGTGTCAGTGGAAAGGACCCTGACTTTCAGTTCGGCTCTTGAGCACTGTTGGTCCGAGTGCATCACAAGAAATAAGTAAGGCTTGTTACTTATTAGGGGTGTCACGTTTAAACGTGTACACGCTACGGTTTCATGTCAAGCTCGTAAACGTTTACAAATTTTCAAACCGTTTACACGATGATGTAATTATTTCCCTTAAATCAGCCCCTAATTACATCTCTTTGAATTAATTTGGGGTTCTTTTATTCATCAAGGTTTGCATCATGGCTGATAAAAAGTTTGATTGGGTGTCTGGTAATATTTTGAAGTCCGGGTGAAAGCCAACGGGTGAAATGCGCAAAAAGTAAAATGTAATTTATGTTTAATTCTAATATCATATAATGGAGGTAGTACCGGTATAAACACTTTAGCACTGATCAAGACAGCAATAAATAAAAACAACAGAAACTCACTGCATTTAATCTCCGGTAATGAGTCATGAGCGATGGGTTTCTATTACAAAGTTACTTGTCCAGATGTGTGCACCAGATCTAGGTCCCATAAATATTGTTGAGGGGACTGTTTCAAAATGTTCGTTTCTGCATTAAACAGTGCCCACAAATCTCCCGGCAAATTTTAATTTGATTACCGGTAAAATAGACTGATTATTTTTTCTACAATATTTTTGTTGAATAAAATTATTTTTAAAAAAATATGATACTTTTTCTTTTACAAGATGGTACAAGCCTTAGGACTGTTCTTGAAATGCCCCCTGTGACACACCATTCTGAAAACCTTGCATTTCATCATACAATGATTATATGTGGAAATCCCTGTATTTCGTTGTATGATGATTATATGTACATACTGCTGGTACATACGGCTTGATAAGATATTTAACCTTTTATTTTGTAAGTAAATATGTTCTTGTTAGTAATTTTTTGTACAGCGTTCACGATAGTGAACGCGTGTACATTGCTATCACTTTCTTCCAAGATATCGAGCTTCTTTGCTATGAAATTATAAGATATGAGTACACCTGGAAATAGTGCGCCTGGTAAATGAGCGTGAAAGAAGTATATCTGTTTTATCGTGAGATATGTATTCTGAGACGGGTAATGCATTTGGTTACATATGCACATTTGGAATAAATTTTCGGAATACATTTCGGAATCTAGTGAAATATTGCGACGGGATGCATCTAATAATTTCTGCAATTTGGCGAACTGATCTCATGTTTACAATAAAAAGTAGTTCGAGAAGTTGGCGTCCTACGATGTAAAATCATAACTTTTTAAGAAATGAACAGCAACGGCAGGTTGTTTAATTCATTCTTCGCGAAATCTACGGAAATTTAAATTTATTTTGAAGGTTATGATAACGTATTTTGATGTTGAGGCAATTGTGTCATATTTTAAAACTGTTTATCGATTAGATTTTACTTTCGTGAAAGGGAGATAATTCGTACAGTTGTTGTGTGCAAATTTTAAATACAGTCTTTTTACCAGTTCCGAACAGGGTTTCATATAAGCGCTGCTGCAGACGTCATCCACAAGCAGAGGAAATAAAATTTATGTGTTGTAATAATACAAATGTTTACTGATTCCAAAATATCGACACCTGTCCTCAAAACACGTGGTAGTATATGTTTTCTTGAAAAAAGCATTTCCGTGATCACGATTTGTTTACATCGTTAAACTAGGTCACCAACAATCTGTCGACCTGTCGTGCACATACATTTAGGAAGCGGTTGAAGTTTATATTATTTAAACAATTAATGCCCATACATATTGAGAAAGTTATTTTGCGATTCCTTTAATTGAATGGGATTGAAATTTTAGATTATTCGGTAGTAAAAATTCGGAACTGGTAAAACAACTGTACATCACCATTAACATGAAACAGGAATATTGTGAGTGATAATCAGCAGTTAATTAAAACCCAGATTAACAGCAAATTATCCAGTTACACATACAACCGCTAGAATGTACCCCCTCATAGCGACGGTAGGATCTGCAAAACTCTACTTTCTCTCTATCCGAAATGACAAAACGATCGGGTACAACTTTTTTAAATTTTAATTACCGATTGTCTTTTTCAAATATTTATGAAATTATTATTTTCTACCATTTAATTCAGCAATACATGGTTTGGTACATTGTTTCCTTTTCCAAAAAAACATCCGTCGGACTATGCATAGATCGAACCAACCCCCCCCCCCCCCCCCCCCCCCCCCGAATTTTCGGTTATATTCTGTCTTGCCACAACACAATTTTCCCAACTACGCTGTACAACAGCACGACAGTGCTATGTTTATAATTGCGATGCCATTTTAACCATATTTTGATAATTGCAGTACACTTTTGTCTCCGTCTTGATGTTTGCATTACGTATCTATTACTATGTACAACACAATGAAGATCACATTACGATTAAACGGTACCATTTCAGTTACACTGGCCCGTGTAAACGTTTACAAAATTTTTTAAACGTGACAGCCATATTACTTATTGACTCGTCCCCTTACATACAAAGGATTCCGGAACAAGAGTGAAACTCTTATATAAACCAGTCTGGCTAACTGAGTAACTCTCCTTAAATATTACAAGCAATAAATTTGTGAGCTACTGTTCACTTAGTATACCCCACTTATAACTTCAACCATTGACCATAAATGTAAAAAATTAAACTACTGTATATCCACAAATGGAGTGCACATGGAAAATGCAAGAATAAAGTCATACCTTGGAACAAACTCACAAAACATTGTAAAAACTTGATACAAAAACTACTGACCTATTAAAAGAATCTCATCACAGACCTCCCCAATCTTTCTGAAAATAAAAGAATCTCATCACAGACCTCCCCAATCTTTCTAAAGATTACAGGTTCTTTGGTATAGTAAAGAAAGAATATTTACCAGACACCCCCACCCCCACCCCCTCACCCGAGGGTGAAACCCCTTCTGAAGAGTGACAATTCTGGATGTCCACATACCTAGAGGGCAATTATTATTTTATTATACCCAAACAAAGCTCACCATGTAAAATGACACATACAGGGGGGGGGGATATCTCATTTGTTACATGTCATGTGATTTGAAAATGTCCAATGAAAAGTGTTTTAGTATATATGCGGTACCGGGTATAATAATATAATTTAAAAATTGTTACAGGAGTGTAAAGAACCACCTTTTCAATATGTTAATTCCCTTGGCAACAAAAAAAACCTGTCTTCAGCATCCAGTTTCACCATCGGAGAAATAACAAATTTGATATATAGTAAAACTTTGTTATAATGCCCTTCCATAAATTTCCAAAAATCCATTTCATTTTTTCTAGATAAGCATCCCTCCAGTTATTGCCAAACCCCTTTTTAATAACATCAAGATATGAGTTAACATCTGGTGGTGATGAATCAAGGTTTTACTTTTGTTGAACAAATCCTGACTTGCGTGTTAATAGAGTTGAAAAAAGTGACTTGGGTGTGAAATGCCATTATCACAATATTTTGGTTTCCTTGGCAACAAGTTAAACTTACCCCATCATCCTGTTTAAAGATTCCTAACAAACAACTTGGATATAATTAGATGAATCATGAGTAAGGTGTAATAAACTATTATTTTAGTTTTCTTCACAATGATATAAACTATATAGCATCATCATCATTCAGTATCATTACATGGTGGCACACTTCCAGTGTACCAGTTGTGCTTCCCAACACTGGGAACTTTATTCTTCTTCCCGACACTGGGAACTTTATTCTTCTTCCCGACACTGGGAACTTTATTCTTCTTCCCGACACTGGGAACTTTATTCTTATATTCTAATTATTTTTGTTTGTTTATATATTAGAGGTATCTGATTGAACTTCTTTATATAAGGTGGGTATTTTTGTATAGGATATTATTTTTCATTTCTGAAGGAAAACCGGATTTTATGAAAAAAGCAAACACTTTTTTCTATAAAGAATAATGATCAGGATAATTTATGCTGGTTGGTGATTTTATGTTATATTTAAATATTATATATATAAATGTACAGTAGTTGAATTACATCAAAACTTCTGGCCAAGAAGAGGTTCTGTGGTGAGTCATATAAATTAGAATGGCTATATCAGGAATATGTTGTGAATATTTGCTATGAATCTCTTGGTTATAACAACCTATACCTAGTCTTTTGTCAGTAATAGATAGTCCAGGTGGGCATGGCTGTGGATGTGACATCCAGCTCATGACAAATCAGGCATCTTTCACATGGTAGATATTGATACATGTAGCTTGTCCAATCACATTTTGTGACATTTCAAAGTGTACTTATAGTTACTGTAAATGATATAATTGTTGTTGCTGTTTTATTATCACAGTCAACTTTAAATTATGACTGATTCTTATATTTTACAGGTATATGCCTGGAAGATTTCTGATCAGCTGTTAAGAACAAACCAGAGTTTAGAATCATGTTATTTTGCTGCACAGACTATGAGAACTAAGGTATGTATATTTTCATTGATTATATTTCATAATAACCAATATTAACAAAAATATATCTTTTCAAAATTTTAATTTTAATTCTGTTACAGAGTTCATACAGAACTTATAACGTCATGAAATTTAACTTAATTCTTGAAAAGTAATGTACAGTATAAACTGTGTATAAAGACCACCCAGGGGACTGAGCAAAAGTGGACTTAATAGACAGGTGGACTTTATATAAAGGGTCACCTCTTATGAACCAGTGAACATTTATTGTTGATACTGGTATACAAATGAGTGAAAAATATGTGGTACCTATTAAAATACTTAATTATTTCTTAAATGTTTTTTTTAAGAATTATTTTTTAATTGATTATTCAGATTTAATTACAGAAATTATTTGAAAGTGTACTTTAATCTTGAGGGACTATATTTCTGATTACATGGTAACAGTTTATCTAATCAGTATACACCTGGCTGATTGTCTTTGTTTTCCTAAGGTGTCACTAATTAAGTGATAGGTATAGAAAACATTCTACCTGTAAATAACAAAGACTATTTTTACCTTCTGATCTAATGGCTTCAGTCATTGACATGAGAATAATGAGTTCATGTATTTATTAAACTTACAAATGATGCTTGATTGTGTTAATAACTGGTGTACACGATGGAGATTATCTATAAATGGTGAAAAAACTAAAGTTGTTCACTTCAGAAATACGTCAATACTGAACTCAGATTTTGTTTTTAAATGTGGTAGTATAAACATTGATTTTACAACTACGTATAAATATCTAGGTTTTTGGTTTCATGAGCATCTAGACTTAAAGTTTCATGTGAGAGAAGTTTGTAAATCTGCTAGTAGAGCATTATCTGCTTTGTACACAAAGTTCATTAATTGTGGAGGTATGCACTATGATGTTTATACAAAACTATATGAGTCGTTAGTAGAACCAGTATTGTTTTATGGTTCAGCTATATGGGGGTTAAACTCGTATCGTGAAGTACAAGTGGTTCAAAATAAAGCCTGTCGTTATTTTTTGGGCACATATAGAAATGCATCAAATATAGCAACTAGAGGGGATATGGGATGGAACTCTTGTAAATCAAAACAAATGTTAGAAGTTTTACGGTATTGGTGTCGTTTAAATGATTGTGATTTTAACAATATTTCAAAAAAGGTTCATAATAGTTTTTTAAATAGGAATATTTTTAGAAGTTGGGAAAATAGAGTTAAAGCTTTTATCGATGAGTACAATTTGTGTGATATTTTAAACTCAGGTTTTTCAAGTAAACATAAATTAGCACAAGTGAAAGAAGTTTTATGTGAAGTAGATTTTAATGAGTGGTATGAGTCATTATGGAATGACACAGGTCTTTTAAATGGTAATAAGTTGAGAACATATAGGTGTTACAAACAATTTTTAACAACAAGTGAATATGTCAAACGTGTACATTTTAGAGACCACCGTAGAGTTTTAGCAAATTTTAGAAATGGTTCGTTAAAATTAGCTGTGGAAACGGGGAGATATACAGAGCCTCCTACGCCTTTTTAGCTCACCTGAGCCGAAAGGCTCAGATGAGCTATTGCTATCTATCACCGTCCGTCGTCCGTCGTGTGTCGTGCGTCGTGCGTAAACTTTACATTTTAATCTTCTCCTCCAAAACTACTGAGCCAAATTTCATGAAACTTGGTGATTATTATGCCTGGGTAACATCCTTTCAAAATTGTGTTCGGGGTTTGACCACGCCCAACAATATGGCTGCCGTTACTATAAATAGCCAAAAGACAAAAAAATCTTCTTCTCTGAAACCAAAAGGTGCAGGCAAATTTTGATTAGATTTTAGAATTTAGGATACCTAGATACACTTAAATTGTGTTTTTCATGAAAATTGGACGAAAAATAGGTTACGCGTTTTTTGCGTAAAATTATGTAATTTTTAAAATGAGACATTTATTGTTATAACTTCATAATGGCTGAAGATAATTGTATGGAGTTTTCACTGTTGATCTTGTCTTGCGATTTTCTTCCGATTGATGTCAAGGTCAAAGGTCAAGGTCATGTCCCAGTTTTTGACCTTTGATAAAAAATGCTATTTTTTAAACATTTCTGGTGATAATGATGTAGGATTTTTGGTTAATTGTAGGTATTGACATGACGATCATTTTGATATATCGATTAAGGTCATGGGTTCAAAGGTCAAGGTCACAGATGTACAAGTTTACCAAAATAGTTAATTATCTGCAAAACTATAACTTTTTGTATAGGCATGTATGTTAGAATATTGTAGGTAATGGCCCAATGGTCATTTTGATATATAAATAAAGGTCATGAGTTCAAAGGTCAAGGTCACATGTAAACAAGTACTGAAATGATTATTTATCTCAAAAACTATAGACTTTTTGTATAGGCATGTATATTAGAATATTGTAAGTAATGGCCCAACGGTCATTTTGATATATGAATAAAGGTCATGAGTTCAAAGTTCAAGGTCACAGATGTAAACAAGTACTGAAATGATTATTTATCTCAAAAACTATAGACTTTTTGTATAGGCATGTATATTAGAATATTTTAGGTATTATCCTAATGATCATTTAATATATGAATGAAGGACATGAGTTCAAAGGTCAAGGTCACAGATGTGAATGAATACCTGAATGGTTAATTATCTTGAAAACTGTTAACTTTTTGTATATGCATGTATATTAGAATATTGTAGGTATTAGCCTTACAACCATTTTTATATATGAATGAAGGTTATGGGTTCAAAGGTCAAGGTCACAGATGTGAACAAGTTCTGAAATGATTATTTATCTCAAAAACTGTAAACCTTTTGTATAGGCATGTATATTAGAATATTTAGGTATTATCCTAATGATCATTTTGATATATGAATGAAGGTCATGGGTTCAAAGGTCAAGGTCACAGATGCAAAAGAATACCTAAATGGTTAATTATCTTGAAAACTATTAACTTTTTGTATAGGCATGTATATTAGAATATTGTTGGTACTGGCACAGTGGTCATTTTGATATATGAATGAAGAGCATGGGTTTAAATGTCAAGATCACAGATACAAACAAGTACTGAGATGATTATTTATCTCAAAAACTATTTGTATAGGGATGTATATTAGAATATTGGCCTAATTATCATTTTGATATTTGAATGAAGCTCATGGGTTCAAAGGTCACAGGTGAGCGTTAAGGCCCATGGGCCTCTTGTTTAGAAAGACATTGTAAATTTTGTAATATAGGTGTTTTAGAAGATGAAAGACATTTTTTAATGAGTTGTAACTTTTATGATGATTTTAGATATGAGTTGTACAGTAAAATGAATACTTTTTATACAGATTTTAATGACTTGAATGAGGAAGATAAATTTATTGTTTTAATGAATAATATAAATATTCAACCTTTTTTAGCAAAATGTATTTTAAATATGAGTAATAGAAGAAGTTACTTTTTAAACAGATTGTAAAACATTTTCTTTTTTTAATGATGTGTTTTAATAGTATAAGTGATGTTTGATGTGTCTTATAAGTCTTTTAGGCTGAATGTAAAAGCTTTTATATATAGCAATTATGTAGTAGTTATTTTTAGTAGTATATTGTAGCTTTTATATATGACACTTTAATAGAATATTTTGAACTTTGAACTATTAAATGTATACTGATGGATATTAATATTCAAAGTAATAAAGTAATATATTCTTCAAATTTTAACTTATTCTCAAAATTAGACTCTTTTACAGAAAGTTGTAAATGTACCTATATATACAAAATTTAAAGAGTTCTCATTCTTATCTTCATGCATTCAGAATGTAAGAATTACTTGGCTAAAACTGTTTTCCATAACTTAGAAATTATAAAATTCTAAAAACTAAAAAAAGTTGATTGAAAAAGTGGACTTTATAGACAGGTTGAGGAGTCATTTGGGACTAAAAAGGGTGGACTCTATTCACATTAGACAGGTGGACTTTATATACAGGGTCATTATATAGTAAAATCCATTGGGTATACCTCAGACCGGTTGCTATAGACAGGTAGACTTTATACAGAGGTGGACTTTATAGCAGGTTATACTGTATTTCATGTTTTGCCTTGAAATGTCATGGAAAATCATTGAATTTTAGAAAAAGTTCAATAATATGTAAAAATGAAAACACAAAACTTTTTTTATGTGTATAATCAGTCTTCAAAAATCACAAACTGTTATACAGTCTGAAACATTTGTAAACATTTTGTCAGTGTACAGTAAATATGACTTTCTAAAAAATTACAAAATAGAAATTCAAATCAGTTTTGTTCCAACATTTTAACTTTGGGAAAAAAACAAAAATGTGACCTGAATGGAAAACATTTGTGACTTAACTGATACATCTGAATGCAGGTGGCATTCAGTAGGATCATCAATTGACAGATAACTATGGTCATAACTGATTTGAAGTCAAAGTTTGTTTTAAAATGTAATTTTACCAGTGACAGTGAATTATTGACTACATTAAAATAAGATATCAAAATACACATTTTTTGTTTGAAAATTCCTGTGCATAATTCCAGTTTAATATCCAGGGGTTGAACATTCTTCAAGCCGGAAGCCGGGGACTAAAAATTTGTCAAGCAGGACTTTGCAAAAAATTTACTGAAAAGCCCATCGGGCTTAAACACTCAGAAGACAAATGAATTTTATTTTCGACTGTCGCCTGGTGTCTTGAAAAAAACTTGAAAAACCATCTGTAGTCACGTTCCCTGTTATTGTTTACATTCATTCTTGATCATTACAGTGCTTGTAAGAAATGCTAGTCATTAGGTAGACAACTTAAGCATTCTGCTGATAAAGAAGAATCTAGATAGATATTGCGCTTGTAATCGTTACCAATGTTCAGTCTTGTCCGATGATGTAGCCGTTTAATTTAAATTTCACACCAAGAAGCAGGCTACAGTGGCAAAAAAAAGAAACTCACGTGAAAATAAAGATACCAAATACGATCGGAAAAGTGTGTCCGATTGTTTCAACAGCCGTCACGTGGGTTGTAATTACTGCCAAAAATACCATTTAACTGCAAATAGAAGTAATACATTTTGATTTCTGGTTTTCT
This sequence comes from Anadara kagoshimensis, assembly GCA_021292105.1. NCBI lineage: Eukaryota > Metazoa > Mollusca > Bivalvia > Arcoida > Arcidae > Anadara > Anadara kagoshimensis. The sequence goes on from CM037865.1 coordinate 413,583, forward strand.
CCTTCGTTCCATTTTCTTGTTAACCAAACTCTGGACTTGATAAAAAAATTGTGGGCTTTTGATTTTCTTTATCAAAAACTTCAGGGCTTTACCTCATCTGAAAAAATTTTCAACCCCTGATATGTGACAAGTATTTATTTTGCTAAACTCAGATCTATATGTATTGGTCACAGAATTGCTTGTCGGTCCTAGTTTATTCCTTAAATCCTTTATTTTCATCCAATTTAATGACATTCCAGTCTTCTTCTTATTATTAAAGGCTTTAACTGAATAGTTGGACACTTGGAAACAACTTGTGACAGTTATAATTTGCTCCTGTTATTTAGCTGCAAAGAACTTGGTACTGGCAATTACTAACTGAATTAGTCTTATGAAACATATAACTATATAACCACAGGAGTGACAGAACTCTAGATTTTAAGTTTGTGTGTTCAAATCTTGTCAAGGTCATGACACATTTCTCACAGTCAGCTTAATGGACTGGTGAGGCAGCAACCTTTTCAACTGCGGTCTTGCTGAGCTAGCATCTATTATAATGCACACTTAGATCCCCATCACACATACACAAAGCCATAGCCACATTCCAATAATCTAGTCTGAATTTACATTTCAATAACTTGGTAAAAGCATGATACTTAACTTGGATTTAGTCTGAATTTACATTTCAATAACTTGGTAAAAGCATGATACTTAACTTGGATTTAGTCTGAATTTACATTTCAATAACTTGGTAAAAGCATGATACTTAACTTGGATTTAGTCTGAATTTACATTTTAATAACTTGGTAAAAGTACAAAAGCTCACTTGAATTTACTCTGAAAGGGATACTGAAGTCTGGCTAATTTGACCAAAATATTATTATTTATGATAAATTATTATAATATTGAAAATTTCAGTTTTATTCACCCAAAGTAAAAAAGATATAGGCGTTTTAAAAATCAAAATTTGTAACCGTGGGGCATTTTGGAACTCTTCAATCTCGAAAACAGGTCGTGACGTTTTACAACCAGATTTACTGGATCAGAAAGTTTCTCTCACAGCTAGTTTATTTACAAATAAATAAATGACTCAGTTTGAAGCTTGACAAAATATTAAGCTAAATTAAATCATTATCAAAGACAATTTAACTTTGTCATATTTCACATTAAAATATAGAACATTTTGAAAACATCTCATAATATAAGTCAAGCTTGGAACAACTGAACCATAGACACATATGTACATATACAACAGCTCTGTTTCAGTCTTGTTACAGAAAAAATATATATATAAGTAAATAAATGAATGAATGAATGAATTAATAAAAATGTGATGTCTGTTTAAATTACTGTATTTTCCAATAACCGCTTTTTATCAGGGCTGAGCTAGTCGTGGTGTTGTTGTGTTGTATATAGTAGATATAGTAGAGTGATTTACTGCCAGACTTTCTGGTCCTGATCTTTTAACCTTGTGGTAGAATGCTCGCTTTTCACCTGGGTGGACCGGGTTCAATCTCGGCCGAGGCACTCTGAGGAAGTGTTTCTTTTAAGATGTAGACTCCCTCCTGTTACACCTTGATACAGAAATCATCTTTTATGATTGATTAATTAATTGATAATGACATCCTTGTCCAGAATATTTTACTCACATTGAGACATCACTAACTTTGTGTAAAGTTGTGGAAATTTACATCAGTAATATGTAAAATGCACCAAAATAAACAGGTTTTATTGTACCACACTCTGGTAAAAGAAAAGTCACTATGTATTTTCCTATTTCTGGCCTATGCACCAAGGCTTCTGTTAAAATCACAATTACTTCCAACGCATCCATCACTTATATTGAGATGTCACCACCTGTAGTGTAGGTAAATTGACAGAAAAGTTGACCATTGCAGTACTCTCAGGGCAATGTGCAGGGAGGGTTGTTTTATGTGCCATGTCTGTCGTGACACGGGGTCTTGGTTTTTGAGGTCTCGAACTAACGGCTTACCACATACAAAGCGATCACTCAACCAACTGAGCTACCATAGTGGTCTTCTAAATAAAAAAGATTTGTTAGTTTTTATATTGTATGAATTTTTGTTTTCAGATACAGTATGCATTTCATGAACTGCCAGCTAATTCTCACCAGGTATTTAATTTTAAAGTAATTTTGTATCAGTTTTGATGAAACAAACATAAAATTCATATATTTTGCTTTTTAGCTCAACTGGCTAAAGCCAGATGAGCTATTGTAACGATGTGTGTGCATTAACAGCAAAAACTCTGAAACTACTGGGCTTATTGTAACTAAATTTGCTGCGAAAGGTCCTTGATAGAGTCTTAACTGTAGTTTGTACAAATCATGGGGATCTGATATCCAAGATGGCCACTGTTACTAAAAGAAGATAAACCTGTACCTGTGTGAAATACATGTAAGACTAGATATACCTGTGTGAAATACATGCAAGACTAGATATACCTGTGTGAAATACATGTAAGACTAGATATACCTGTGTGAAACACATGTAAGACTAGATATACCTGTGTGGAATACATGTAAGACTAGATACACCTGTGTGGAATACATGTAAGACTAGATATACCTGTGTGGAATACATGTAAGACTAGATATACCTGTGTGAAATACATGTAAGACTAGATATACCTGTGTAAAATACATGTAAGACAAGATATACCTGTGTGAAATACATGTAAGACTAGATATACCTGTGTGGAATACATGTAAGACTAGATATACCTGTACCTGTGTGAAATACATGTAAGACTAGATATACCTGTGTGGAATACATGTAAGACTAGATATACCTGTGTGAAATACATGTAAGACTAGATATACGTGTACCTGTGTGGAATACATGTAAGACTAGATATACGTGTACCTGTGTGGAATACATGTAAGACTAGATATACATGTGTGGAATACATGTAAGACTAGATATACCTGTGTGGAATACATGTAAGACTAGATATACCTGTGTGAAACACATGTAAGACTAGATATACCTGTACCTGTGTGAAATACATGTAAGACTAGATATACCTGTGTGAAATACATGTAAGACTAGATATACCTGTGTGAAACACATGTAAGACTAGATATACATGTACCTGTGTGAAATACATGTAAGACTAGATATACCTGTGTGAAAAACATGTAAGACTAGATATACCTGTGTGGAATACATATAAGACAAGATATACCTGTGTGAAATACATGTAAGACTAGATATACCTGTGTGAAATACATGTAAGACTAGATATACCTGTGTGGAATACATGTAAGACAAGATATACCTGTGTGAAATACATGTAAGACTAAATATACAGGTGTTAAATACACGTAAGACTAGATATACCTGTGTGAAATACATGTAAGACTAGATATACCTGTGTGAAATACATGTAAGACTAGATATACCTGTGTGGAATACATGTAAGACAAGATATACCTGAGTGGAATACATGTAAGACTAGATATACCTGTGTTGAATACATGTAAGACAAGATATACCTGTGTGGAATACATGTAAGACTAGATATACCTGTGTGGAATACATGTAAGACTAGATATACCTGTGTGGAATACATGTAAGACTAGATATACCTGTACCTGTGTGAAATACATGTAAGACTAGATATACCTGTGTGAAATACATGTAAGACTAGATATACCTGTGTGAAATACATGTAAGACTAGATATACCTGTGTGAAATACATGTAAGACTAGATATACCTGTGTGAAAAACATGTAAGACTAGATATACCTGTGTGGAATACATATAAGACAAGATATACCTGTGTGAAATACATGTAAGACTAGATATACCTGTGTGAATACATGTAAGACTAGATATACCTGTGTGGAATACATGTAAGACAAGATATACCTGTGTGAAATACATGTAAGACTAGATATACCTGTGTGAAATACATGTAAGACTAGATATACATGTGTGGAATACATGTAAGACAAGATATACCTGAGTGGAATACATGTAAGACTAGATATACCTGTGTGGAATACATGTAAGACAAGATATACCTGTGTGGAATACATGTAAGACTAGATATACGTGTACCTGTGTGGAATACATGTAAGACTAGATATACCTGTACCTGTGTGAAATACATGTAAGACTAGATATACCTGTGTGAAATACATGTAAGACTAGATATACCTGTGTGGAATACATGTAAGACAAGATATACCTGAGTGGAATACATGTAAGACTAGATATACCTGTGTGGAATACATGTAAGACAAGATATACCTGTGTGGAATACATGTAAGACTAGATATACCTGTGTGGAATACATGTAAGACTAGATATACCTGTGTGGAATACATGTAAGACAAGATATACCTGTGTGAAATACATGTAAGACTAGATATACCTGTGTGAAACACATGTAAGACTAGATATACATGTACCTGTGTGAAATACATGTAAGACTAGATATACCTGTGTGAAAAACATGTAAGACTTAGATATACCTGTGTGGAATACATATAAGACAAGATATACCTGTGTGAAATACATGTAAGACTAGATATACCTGTGTGAAATACATGTAAGACTAGATATACCTGTGTGGAATACATATAAGACAAGATATACCTGTGTGAAATACATGTAAGACTAAATATACAGGTGTGAAATACATGTAAGACTAGATATACCTGTGTGAAATACATGTAAGACTAGATATACCTGTGTGAAATACATGTAAGACTAGATATACCTGTGTGGAATACATGTAAGACAAGATATACCTGTGTGGAATACATGTAAGACTAGATATACCTGTGTGGAATACATGTAAGACAAGATATACCTGTGTGGAATACATGTAAGACTAGATATACCTGTGTGGAATACATGTAAGACTAGATATACCTGTGTGGAATACATGTAAGACTAGATATACCTGTACCTGTGTGAAATACATGTAAGACTAGATATACCTGTGTGAAATACATGTAAGACTAGATATACCTGTGTGAAATACATGTAAGACTAGATATACCTGTGTGAAATACATGTAAGACTAGATATACCTGTGTGGAATACATGTAAGACAAGATATACCTGTGTGGAATACATGTAAGACTAGATATACCTGTGTGGAATACATGTAAGACTAGATATACCTGTGTGGAATACATGTAAGACAAGATATACCTGTGTGAAATACATGTAAGACTAAATATACAGGTGTGAAATACATGTAAGACTAGATATACCTGTGTGAAATACATGTAAGACTAGATATACCTGTGTGAAATACATGTAAGACTAGACATACCTGTGTGGAATACATGTAAGACTAGATATACCTGTGTGAAATACATGTAAGACTAGACATACCTGTGTGGAATACATGTAAGACTAGATATACCTGTGTGAAATACATGTAAGACTAGACATACCTGTGTGGAATACATGTAAGACTAGATACATTGTCATGCATTAGCTAAATTATCATTCAGTCAGAAAATGGTTAAAAAATCTCTTTAAAATTAGAGTATTTGTAAAGAATGGAACAATCTAGAGGATTAGTGACGAATTCATTCGGAAAATCCTCTGGATGTGAAATGATAAAGGCAACAACTTTGCCCTTTTTTGCCGCATATATCAGCACTTTTTAGAAAGTTGAGAAAAAAATTAAGGATTTTGCTCAAACTTTCTGAGTTTATGGATTCTAATGCAATCTAGCTATCTAACTTGATTTGAATTTTGGGAAAACTTCGGATCATACTTAATTTTGGGGTGAAACATGCAAAAAATGGACTTTTCAGAAAACAATTACGTTTAACGCACTCCTGTTCAATAACCGTTCATTGTACGAAAAAGTCGTTCATTGACCGAAAAAAGTTTAAGATCTGACGGAAAAGACGGTATTTTTATATTTTTTCTATCTTGCACAAATCCACAATAACTGTTTAAAGTTTACCCTATCATCCACAATAAATTTAACGTACCATTTTGAATTCGTACCCATAATAAAGTAACCAATTCTTTACCAAATTATTGGTAAGTTTGGCACTTATCCGTTAGGTCTGTGTTAAACTTTTGAGTGGCAAGTTCTGTGGATGAGCTCTACTAATAGAAATCCTCTAGATTGTTCCATTCTTTCCCGCGAAACCCCTAAAGGTGTCGCCACACTAGTAATTAAAATTCTTTTTTTTTTTTGAAAAAAATCAATGTAGTATGTGATGGCAGATAAATGTTTTAAAAACAAATGTAACATGAGATATTTTTTTTTTTAGTCACTACGAGATTCTTTACTGGAGCATGCTGGGAAGATAAATGCTGACACACCTCCAGTCATTGCAACACAGGTATTTTGGTATTTTAACAAATATATTTGAAAAGTAAAATCCCTTCTATTAGGGCTAGGAGACGATGCATTGGCAGTTGTGATTCATCATGATACAATTCACAATTCAATTGTCCTGTATTGCTGTTTTCTATAACTTGTTTTCAAGATTTAATTGAACTAAATGTTTATCATCAAATTCGCTGAAGCTTTTGACATATTAAACAAGACTATTTGACTACCTGTCGTGTACATATACGGTATGAAGCTTTTGACATATCATTATATACACAACAAGTGTTCATTCAGCCAGTTATTTATATTGACAACATAGCTGAGACTGAGGCAGTTGAGCTTGGAAATCCAGAGGCATGCTTTAAAGGGACACTGAAGTCTAGGGGATTATGACCAAAATCGATAGTTATAAGTACAATATTAATAATAAAATTAAAAAAAATAAAAAATTATTCCATTAAGATATATATTTCGCTATTTGAAAATTGCCGAAAATCATCGCCGCAGCTCTTCTGTGTTGGAGGTGAGAAGAACACGCTGTGACGTCATGTGTGAACAAACCTCGCCATGCTATCAATAGTGTGGTTACAGTATAGTGTAAAAGTTGTTAAAAATATTGTTTAAATATGGTTTTGTGTGCGACCGTTGATTGTAAAAATAATTAAAAAATTATGATAACTTAGAATTTGTCTCTATTTAGACTTATTTTAAATTTAATAACGACCAATATTGGCTAAATCATGTGCACAATGATCTATGCATCAACTAACCTAAAATGATAAAATATTCTTTTATTTTTTCACGATAAATCAATAAGATCCCAATTTCTTAAAAGTAGAATTTACATCCCTTTCTCGCATACAGGTAATTAAGAGATTATCAGTAACCTACAGTACCTTTAGATCCTGTTTATTAGACATTCCATCGCCGGTAATCAAGAGGTAGATCTACCTTACAATATACAACATAGATCTGAAGATTGATAGGTGTAAATAAATTAAGTGATAAAGTCTTCACGATATCCCATATTAAATGTAAGTATAATTAATTTGGAATTTTGGAAAGATGCATTAAAAATATTAAATATTTCAATATTGATTTACGAATGTATAAATTGATGGGTCGACTGTCGTGACTGGCGGTATGAAATTAAAATGATTTAAATTATTGAAATATTCCTATTCGTAAGTTCAATTTTAAACATCAAAAACTCTAAAAAAAATAATTAATCCCCCCCACCCCCGCTTCTCATGTCATTGATGCGAAGAAAAATTATGTCTGTAACAGTGTGATCTAGTTCAGGACAAATTTGAATGCTGACGGCGAGAGTCCGTACAGGCCCGTCCTTTAAAATTGTATAAATTTACTTTTAAATGAATTTCCATACAATGACGTTTTTAAGTAGACTTGGCTGCAAATTTCATGAAAATCTCTTAAAAAAACTAAAATAAAGTACAATATCCACGGTATATTATTTACTATGTTATACTGCTGTTTGTGTTCACCATATCATTTCATAATTTCTGCTACTTCGTCTGTTTCACATCTTGATATAAATGAAATTATCTTGACTACGATTTTGCCTTACAAGTTATAACATATTCAGATATAAATGGAATTATCAGGACATGGATTATACAATTCAAGCAATAATTATAGCTAGCTGTTATCTTGATATAAATAAAATAATCTTGAGATATATAATACAATCCAAGTTATAATTATTGACATGACTGGTGACATCTTGATATAAGTGAAATTATTGTGAGATGTGAAGATACTTAAATGTAACTACAAATAATTAATACATGTATAAACTAAAGAGAATGTATTGTCCAATTTTCATTAGATTTAAAAGGACAGCTTATTTCCCGGTTTCAATGGTACACATATATAAAGAAATTGGGAAACAATTACAACTTATAACTTCTGAAAGAAACGCATCTCTTATTTTCCAAACTATACACAGGATGAAATAACTCTCCTGTTTATTGTGTAACCAGTAGGTGATCTGATGACGAAACGCATTAAAAATTAAAATAAAAAAGTGAAATTAAATTCTTGGCTCATAACAATTGTGTGGCGGAAAGGGCTCAATAGGTGGTCAGGTGGCCCAATCGGTAGAGCGTATGTTAGTACATGTATTGTGAAGGTCCCGGGTTCGAGTTCGGTTATGCCGCTGTTACATTTGGGGAATCATCCGACCCTGGGCATTGGCTGACCAACAAGTTGGTCCCAGGGGTGGAACCCGCTGGTTTCGATTCAAGGGAGTTGAATAGAAAAAAGATGGGAGGAATTTGGCGGTCCGTGTAGCTCAATCGGTAGAACGTCCCGCTAGTATTAGGAAGCTCCCGGGCTCGAGTCCCGGTGTAGCAGCTGCATTTTCGCCTTTCCTGTTAGTACATCAAAAGTAGCTATCCCCTCTTCTGATTTACAAATGCTTGTTATTCTTTTTTCATATATAATTATTATCATCATTAATATTATTTTAATGCATATTAACATCATTTTCTGGAAGGACCTATTTATTTATTTATTTATTCTATATACGTATTTATTATAAATAAATATAAGTAAAAGTCTGAAATAATTATTGTGAAAAATGATGTTTTTAAAAATTCTCTAAAAATTATAGATATTTATGAATTACGAGATTATCAACATCTTAAAATAAGGTGTGTAAATACACAACTACTGTTGCAGTTAAAGGGTTGGAAAATATACAGGAAGTGTCGGTATACCTGTCTCGTTAGTTAAGTGGATTGGGTACACTCCGATATACAACTAGTCAGTCAATATTGAGGGTTTAATTACAGGTGACTATAATAATATAATAATAATAATAATAATAATAAAAACTTTATTCTCATCAACCGTAAATGTTTTTTTATTCATGACTGGCCATGGTGTAATGTCTCCTCGTCTTATGTTGTTTCTTGCAATCGTTGCTAATCGCAAAACTTCTTGCTTGAAATGCACGATCTCAAGGTCAAAGCTGTCGATTATACATTTTTAAATAAATTGCCATTTTTAATTTTGTCTTTGATCTGTACGATTTCTGTGCAGCAAATGCATTCCCTCTCAGTGTTCATTGCTCGGCAGTTTCATTATATGTCCCAAACCTACAAACGATGATCATTATCTATAACTTCGCATGAATCCGATTTGAATAAATTCTCTGGTTTACTTTCAGTTCCCTAATATTCTGACTCAAAATCAAAAAGATAATGCGCCATTTCTAATAATATGGATAAGTAACAACTTGTAAGATGCGACACTTCAGTATATATAAACAGTAGTTAGGAAGAGTGGTTGTTCACACATGACGTCACAACTTGTTTTCGTACCTCCCGATTGAAGAGTTCCAAAATGGCCTGAGGTTACGAATTTTGATTTTTTAAACTTCTATATCTTTTTTATTTCGGCGAATAAAAAGGTGAAATTTTCAATATAATGATAATTTAACATAAATTTTCATATTTTGGTCAAATTGGCTAGACTTCAGTGTCCCTTTAAATCTGCCATAGAGGTAAGTATCGTGATGTGTATCTTATCACCACCATAGTGCATCGTCCCAGCCCTAGTTTCTATTTAATCATGTTATATTGATCAATTTTAGACACAATTGTCCATGGATCTTATCATTATGACCCTGGCGGTAATATTGGTCAATTTTAGACACAATTGTTCATGGATCTTATCATTATGACCCTCGTGGTAATATTGGTCAATTTTAGACACAATTGTTGATGGATCTTATCATTATGAACCTGGTGGTAATATTGGTAAATTTTAGACACAATTGTTGATGGATTTTATCATTATGAACCTGGTGGTAATATTGGTCAATTTTAGACACAATTGTTCATGGATCTTATCATTATGAACCTGGTGGTAATATTGGTCAATTTTAGACACAATTGTTGATGGATCTTATCATTATGACCCTCATGGTAATATTGGTCAATTTTAGACACAATTGTTGATGGATCTTATCATTATGACCCTGGTGGTAATTTTGGTCAATTTTAGACACAATTGTTCATGGATCTTATCATTATGACCCTGGCGGTAATATTGGTCAATTTTAGACACAATTGTTCATGGATCTTATCATTATGACCCTCGTGGTAATATTGGTCAATTTAGACACAATTGTTCATGGATCTTATCATTATGAACCTGGTGGTGATATTGGTCAATTTTAGACACAATTGTTCATGGATCTTATCATTATGACCCTGGTGGTAATATTGGTCAATTTTAGACACAATTGTTCATGGATCTTATCATTATGAACCTGGTGGTTCACAAGGATCAAAGAGTAGTCTAGCCCAATTTAACTACCAAAATTCAGTATTTTGTCCCTCAAAGAATATTGGATTTTTCCTATAAAATTACTGACAAATTCACCTTATATTACCGACAATTCTACTTTACCATTAAAAAATATCTGTTTTGAATCTTAAAGAAGTTTTTAACTTTCACATCAACTCAAGCCTCAAAGTGCCCAGACAGTTTTTGCCATCGATCATGCACTTACTAAAGGGTGGCAATCATTGAGCATATATACATCACTGATTTTGTTGATTCAGAATGTTGTACAAGGACAGGTACTGTATTGGAAAATTTAAAAAGTGATGTAGAATCTTCTCACAAACTACACATACAAGATTTGTTAAAAAATTAAAACAAGGTAAAGATGATGTGACTGCCTTACTGGTAGGCAAAACATCAGACTTATGTAACAATGCGTACAACCACAAGAAATCCAGATGAAGTTGAGCAAGAAGTTACAGAACTATCGGTGTCAGCTTCCCTGAAAATTGATGTTAAAAAGTGGAGCAGTCAGATGACATCAAGTCATATGAAAATAAATGTGTTCATTAGACAACTCTATTACAATCATAAATAACATTTCCATTTTTGTTATTTTTTACTAGATAAATTGCTGGAATTTTTTTTTCAAAAAGGCATGTTCTTGAGGCTCAATTTGGTGATAAAATTAATTAAATCGTTTTCCAGGGAGTTGCCCTAGACCACCAGGTTCTCTGGCTGGATTTTCCCCATAGCAAAATCTGGATTAATCCCTAGAGATACCAAGTTCTACCTCTTGATGTCATTGGTTCACTTGGAGACCCAATTCTACCTCTAATTCTTCCACTTGGTGCTGGTAGTTCACAGGGTTATCTAATTCTTCCATTTGGTGCTGGTAGTCCACAGGGATATCTAATTCTTCCACTTGGTGCTGGTGGTCCACAGGGGTATCTAATTTTTCCACTTGGTGCTGGTAGTTCACAGGGATATCTAATTCTTCCACTTGGTGCTGGTAGTCCACAGGGATATCTAATCCTATCTCTTGGTGCTGGTAGTCCACAGGGGTATCTAATTTTTCCACTTGGTGCTGGTAGTTCACAGGGATATCTAATTCTTCCACTTGGTGCTGGTAGTCCACAGGGATATCTAATCCTATCTCTTGGTGCTGGTAGTCCACACGGGTATCTAATTTTTCCACTTGGTGCTGGTAGTTCACAGGGATATCTAATTCTTCCACTTGGTGCTGGTGTTCCACAGGGATATCTAATCCTATCTCTTGGTGCTGGTAGTCCACAGGGGTATCTAATTTTTCCACTTGGTGCTGGTAGTTCACAGGGATATCTAATTCTTCCACTTGGTGCTGGTGTTCCACAGGGATCTAATCTATCTCTTGGTGCTGGTAGTCCACAGGGGTATCTAATTTTTCCACTTGGTGCTGGTAGTTCACAGGGATATCTAATTCTTCCACTTGGTGCTGGTAGTCCACAGGGATATCTAATCCTATCTCTTGGTGCTGGTAGTCCACACGGGTATCTAATTTTTCCACTTGGTGCTGGTAGTTCACAGGGATATCTAATTCTTCCACTTGGTGCTGGTGTTCCACAGGGATATCTAATCCTATCTCTTGGTGCTGGTAGTCCACAGGGGTATCTAATTTTTCCACTTGGTGCTGGTAGTTCACAGGGATATCTAATTCTTCCACTTGGTGCTGGTGTTCCACAGGGATATCTAATCCTATCTCTTGGTGCTGGTAGTCCACAGGGGTATCTAATTTTTCCACTTGGTGCTGGTAGTTCACAGGGATATCTAATTCTTCCACTTGGTGCTGGTGTTCCACAGGGATATCTAATCCTATCTCTTGGTGCTGGTAGTCCACAGGGGTATCTAATTTTTCCACTTGGTGCTGGTAGTCCACAGGGATATCTAATTCTTCCACTTGGTGCTGGTGTTCCACAGGGATATCTAATCCTATCTCTTGGTGCTGGTAGTCCACAGGGGTATCTAATTTTTCCACTTGGTGCTGGTAGTTCACAGGGATATCTAATTCTTCCACTTGGTGCTGGTGTTCCACAGGGATATCTAATCCTATCTCTTGGTGCTGGTAGTTCACAGGGATATCTAATTCTTCCACTTGGTGCTGGTAGTCCACAGGGATATCTAATCCTATCTCTTGGTGCTGGTAGTCCACACGGGTATCTAATTTTTCCACTTGGTGCTGGTAGTTCACAGGGATATCTAATTCTTCCACTTGGTGCTGGTGTTCCACAGGGATATCTAATCCTATCTCTTGGTGCTGGTAGTCCACAGGGGTATCTAATTTTTCCACTTGGTGCTGGTAGTTCACAGGGATATCTAATTCTTCCACTTGGTGCTGGTGTTCCACAGGGATATCTAATCCTATCTCTTGGTGCTGGTAGTCCACAGGGGTATCTAATTTTTCCACTTGGTGCTGGTAGTTCACAGGGATATCTAATTCTTCCACTTGGTGCTGGTGTTCCACAGGGATATCTAATCCTATCTCTTGGTGCTGGTAGTTCACAGGGGTATCTAATTTTTCCACTTGGTGCTGGTGTTCCACAGGGATATCTAATTCTTCCACTTGGTGCTGGTGGTCCACAGGGATATCTAATCCTATCTCTTGGTGCTGGTAGTCCACAGGGATATCTAATTCTTCCACTTGGTGCTGGTGGTCCACAGGGGTATCTAATTCTTCCACTTGGTGCTGGTAGTTCACAGGGATATCTAATTCTTCCACTTGGTGCTGGTGTTCCACAGGGATATCTAATCCTATCTCTTGGTGCTGGTAGTCCACAGGGATATCTAATTCTTCCACTTGGTGCTGGTGGTCCACAGGGGTATCTAATTCTTCCACTTGGTGCTGGTAGTCTACAGGGATATCTAATTCTTCCATTTGGTGCTGGTAGTCCACAGGGATATCTAATTCTTCCACTTGGTGCTGGTAGTCTACAGGGATATCTAATTTTTTCCATTTAGTGCTGGTAGTCCAAAGAGATATCTAATTCTTCCACTTGGTGCTGGTGGTCCACAGGGATATCTAATTCTTCCACTTGGCGCTGGTGGTCCACAGGGGTATCTAATTTTTCCACTTGGTGCTGGTAGTTCACAGGGATATCTAATTCTTCCACTTGGTGCTGGTGTTCCACAGGGATATCTAATCCTATCTCTTGGTGCTGGTAGTCCACAGGGGTATCTAATTTTTCCACTTGGTGCTGGTAGTTCACAGGGATATCTAATTCTTCCACTTGGTGCTGGTGTTCCACAGGGATATCTAATCCTATCTCTTGGTGCTGGTAGTCCACAGGGGTATCTAATTTTTCCACTTGGTGCTGGTAGTTCACAGGGATATCTAATTCTTCCACTTGGTGCTGGTGTTCCACAGGGATATCTAATCCTATCTCTTGGTGCTGGTAGTTCACAGGGGTATCTAATTTTTCCACTTGGTGCTGGTGTTCCACAGGGATATCTAATTCTTCCACTTGGTGCTGGTGGTCCACAGGGATATCTAATCCTATCTCTTGGTGCTGGTAGTCCACAGGGATATCTAATTCTTCCACTTGGTGCTGGTGGTCCACAGGGTATCTAATTCTTCCACTTGGTGCTGGTAGTTCACAGGGATATCTAATTCTTCCACTTGGTGCTGGTGTTCCACAGGGATATCTAATCCTATCTCTTGGTGCTGGTAGTCCACAGGGATATCTAATTCTTCCACTTGGTGCTGGTGGTCCACAGGGGTATCTAATTCTTCCACTTGGTGCTGGTAGTCTACAGGGATATCTAATTCTTCCATTTGGTGCTGGTAGTCCACAGGGATATCTAATTCTTCCACTTGGTGCTGGTAGTCTACAGGGATATCTAATTCTTCCATTTAGTGCTGGTAGTCCAAAGAGATATCTAATTCTTCCACTTGGTGCTGGTGGTCCACAGGGATATCTAATTCTTCCACTTGGCGCTGGTGGTCCACAGGGGTATCTAATTCTTCCACTTGGTGCTGGTAGTTCACAGGGATATCTAATTCTTCCACTTGGTGCTGGTAGTCTACAGGGATATCTAATTCTTCCATTTGGTGCTGGTAGTCCACAGGGATATCTAATTTTTCCATTTAGTGCTGGTAGTCCACAGGGATATCTAATTCTTCCACTTGGTGCTGGTGGTCCACAGGGATATCTAATTCTTCCACTTGGTGCTGGTGTTCCACAGGGATATCTAATTCTTCCACTTGGTGCTGGTAGTTCACAGGGATATCTAATTCTTCCATTTAGTGCTGGTAGTCCACAGGGATATCTAATTCTTCCACTTGGTGCTGGTGGTCCACAGGGATATCTAATTCTTCCACTTGGTGCTGGTGGTCCACAGGGGTATCTAATTCTTCCACTTGGTGCTGGTAGTTCACAGGGATATCTAATTCTTCCACTTGGTGCTGGTGGTCCACAGGGGTATCTAATTCTTCCACTTGGTGCTGGTAGTTCACAGGGATATCTAATTCTTCCACTTGGTGCTGGTGGTCCACAGGGGTATCTAATTCTTCCACTTGGTGCTGGTAGTTCACAGGGATATCTAATTCTTCCACTTGGTGCTGGTGGTCCACAGGGATATCTAATCCTATCTCTTGGTGCTGGTAGTCCACAGGGATATCTAATTCTTCCACTTGGTGCTGGTAGTTCACAGGGATATCTAATTCTTCCACTTGGTGCTGGTGGTCCACAGGGGTATCTAATTTTTCCACTTGGTACTGGTGGTCCACAGGGATATCTAATTCTTCCACTTGGTGCTGGTAGTCCACAGGGGTATCTAATTCTTCCACTTGGTGCTGGTGGTCCACAGGGGTATCTAATTCTTCCACTTGGTGCTGGTAGTTCACAGGGGTATCTAATTCTTCCACTTGGTGCTGGTAGTTCACAGGGATATCTAATTCTTCCACTTGGTGCTGGTGGTCCACAGGGGTATCCAATTCTTCCACTTGGTGCTGGTAGTTCACAGGGATATCTAATTCTTCCACTTGGTGCTGTTGGTCCACAGGGGTATCTAATTTTTCCACTTGGTGCTGGTGGTCCACAGGGATATCTAATTCTTCCACTTGGTGCTGGTAGTTCACAGGGATATCTTAATTCTCCATTTGGTGCTGGTGGTCCACAGGGATATCTAATTCTTCCACTTGGTGCTGGTGGTCCACAGGGATATCTAATTCTTCCACTTGGTGCTGGTGGTCCACAGGGATATCTAATCCTTTCTCTTGTTGCTGGTGGTCCACAGGGATATCTAATTCTTCCATTTAGTGCTGGTGGTCCACAGGGATATCTTATTCTTCCACTTGGTGCTGGTGGTCCACAGGGATATCTAATCCTTCCTCTTGTTGCTGGTGGTCCACAGGGATATCTAATTCTTCCATTTAGTGCTGGTGGTCCACAGGGATATCTAATTCTTCCACTTGGTGCTGGTGTTCCACAGGGATATCTAATCCTATCTCTTGTTGCTGGTGGTCAACAGGGATATCTAATTCTTCCATTTAGTGCTGGTGGTCCACAGGGATATCTAATTCTTCCACTTGGTGCTGGTAGTTCACAGGGATATCTAATTCTCCATTTGGTGCTGGTGGTCCACAGGGATATCTAATTCTTCCACTTGGTGCTGGTGGTCCACAGGGGTATCTAATTCTTCCACTTGGTGCTGGTGGTCCACAGGGATATCTAATCCTTTCTCTTGTTGCTGGTGGTCCACAGGGATATCTAATTCTTCCACTTGGTGCTGGTAGTTCACAGGGATATCTAATTCTTCCACTTGGTGCTGGTGGTCCACAGGGATATCTAATTCTTCCACTTGGTGCTGGTGGTCCACAGGGATAAATAATTCTTCCACTTGGTGCTGGTGGTCCACAGGGGTATCTAATTCTTCCACTTGGTGCTGGTGGTCCACAGGGATATCTAATCCTTTCTCATGTTGCTGGTGGTCCACAGGGATATCTAATTCTTCCATTTAGTGCTGGTGGTCCACAGGGATATCTAATTCTTCCACTTGGTGCTGGTGGTCCACAGGGATATCTAATCCTTCCTCTTGTTGCTGGTGGTCCACAGGGATGTCTAATTCTTCCATTTAGTGCTGGTGGTCCACAGGGATATCTAATTCTTCCACTTGGTGCTGGTGTTCCACGGGGATATCTAATCCTATCTCTTGTTGCTGGTGGTCAACAGGGATATCTAATTCTTCCATTTAGTGCTGGTGGTCCACAGGGATATCTAATTCTTCCATTTAGTGCTGGTGGTCCACAGGGATATCTAATTCTTCCATTTAGTGCTGGTGGTCCACAGTGATATCATATTCTTTAACATGGTGCTGGTGGTCCACAGGGATAGGTAATTCTTCAACATTGTGCTTATGGTTCACAGGGGTATCTAATTCTTCAACTAAGTGCTGGTGGTCCACAGGGATATCTAATTCTTCCATTTAGTGCTGGTGGTCCACAGGGATATCTAATTCATCCACTTGTTGCTGGTGGTCCACAGGGATATCTAATTCTTCCACTTGGTGCTGTTGGTCCAGAGGGATATCTAATACTTCCTCTTGTTGCCAGTGGTCCACAGGGATATCTAATTGTTCAATATGGTGCTAGTGGTCCACAGGGGTATCGAATTCTTCCTCTTGTTGCTATTGGTCCACAGAGATATCTAATTCTTCCATTTAGTCCTGGTGGTCCACAGGGATATCTAATTCTTCCATTTAGTGCTGGTGGTCCACAGTGATATCATATTCTTTAACATGGTGCTGGTGGTCCACAGGGATAGGTAATTCTTCAACATTGTGCTTATGGTTCACAGGGATATCTAATTTTTTCACTTGTTGCTGGTGGTCCACAGGGATATCTAATTTTCCCACTTGGTGCTGGTGGTCCATAGGGATATCTAATTCTTCCACTTGGTGGTTATGGTCCAAAGGGATATCTAATTCTTCTATTTGGTGCTGCTGGTCCACAGAGATATCTAATTCTTCCATTTAGTCCTGGTGGTCCACAGGGATATCTAATTCTTCCATTTAGTGCTGGTGGTCCACAGTGATATCATATTCTTTAACATGGTGCTGGTGGTCCACAGGGATAGGTAATTCTTCAACATTGTGCTTATGGTTCACAGGGATATCTAATTTTTTCACTTGTTGCTGGTGGTCCACAGGGATATCTAATTTTCCCACTTGGTGCTGGTGGTCCATAGGGATATCTAATTCTTCCACTTGGTGGTTATGGTCCAAAGGGATATCTAATTCTTCCACATGGTGCTGATGATCCACAGGGATATCTAACTCTTTCACTTGGTGCTTGTGGTCCACAAGAAAATAAAATCTTTCTCTGCTTTCAAGTATAAAATGAATCTTACTACATTTATATGTATTGTAATCCTTTTTTAAATGGTAAAGATGTATTTGAATTTTGAATCTGTTTGTATTTTCAGTTGAGTTTAGCCCTTGCTGATTTAGCACTACAGATGGCATCTTGGAAGGATTCAATACTTGATCTTGTTCACAGGTGAGTTCTGTAATATACCCACAGGTTGTAATACAATGGACAGGTGAGTTCTTTTATATACCCATATATATCTTGGAATTAAGGCTGTCACAGTTAGTAAAAACGGTAACAGGGTAACCGAAAATCAATAACCAAACCATAACAGGTTAACAAACTCTATATGTAGACATGCTTGAGGTGGTATCTGTATGTTAAAAGTGGATCGGGAATGTTGAGTTCTCTGTTATTTCTGTGTTTGTTAATGTTATTGTCACTGTAAGCTATAAAACCCATGTAATTTAGACTGGTGGTTTTCAGGTGAAAATTTTGTTTAAACAGCTTCTACTGACTCCTGTAAAAGTCACCGAAAAATTCCCAGAAATGCTGATCATAAGGTCTTGGGAAAATGGTTTTCACCTGTTTAAGTATTTGTTTCAGTTAGATATATGTTACATATTTTAACTAACTATAATTAGATTTTATTAATTTTTTATCAGATAAAAATTATCAGGTTTGGTAAGGTATATAACTTGAAGACCTCAACAGTGTATTCTGTCCCAGATTGTTAATGATTCCAGTTTTTATTGAAAGTTTGATCTTTGTCTTTATTGAAGGTTTGGACAGAACCCACAACATTTACCCTTCCTACTTGAAGTACTTACAGTTTTACCAGAAGAGGTAATATTAAGTCCAGAAGCAAGTCTTTTATCATTAATGATTTAAATATGCTTTTAACAAGTTTGATTTAGATTTATGCTTTTTAGCTCACCTGACCAAAGGTCATGTGAGCTTATGGTATGGTGCGGCGTGTGTATGTGCGTGTGTGCGTGCGTGCGTGCGTGCGTGTGTGCGTGCGTCGTTAACACACATTTTCGACTTCTTCTCTGAAAGTACTTGGCAGATTTCAACGAGACTTGGTCAGAAGCATGTCTGGGTCGGTGCAATTCAGATTTGTTCGTAGTGTTGCCATGGCTGCCATAACTAGGTCAAGCTGACCTAGGGGTGCAAAAATCTTAAAAAATCTTCTTCTCTGAAAGTATTGTTTGGAGAAAAAATCTGATGTAATATTTGGCTTCTCTAGGGTCTTAAGCCTATAGTTTGTTCATTTTGTGAAATTCGGTCGAAAAATGGGTTACGCGTTTTTGCGTTTAATTTTGAAAAAATCGTAAAATAGCTTCAAATTGTTATAACTTGACTACTTGACCAGATAATGACATGGGGTTTTCAGTTTTGACATCTTCTTGTTAGTATCTTCAAAATGAGGTCAAGGTCAATTGTGAAGGTCGTAACCTAATTTTTTTTACCTCTGATTATAATTATTATCTCGATAACTATAAACTTTTTGTATAGTCATGTATATTAGAATGTTGTAGGTATTGATACAACGATCATTTTGATGTATAGAAAAAGGTCATGGGTTCAAAGGTCAAGGTCACAGATGCGAAACAATACCGAAATGGTTAATTATCTTGAAAACTATAAACTTTTTGTATAGGCATGTATATTAGAATGTTGTAGGTATTGATACGACGATCATTTTGATGTATAGAAAAAGGTCATGGGTTCAAAGGTCAAGGTCACAGATGCGAATCAATACTGAAATGGTTAATTATCTCAAAAACTATAAACTTTTTGTATAGGCATATATATTAGAATGTTGTAGGTATTGATACAAAGATCATTTTGATGTATAAAAAAAAGGTCATGGGTTCAAAGGTCAAGGTCATAGATGCGAAACAATACCAAAATGGTTATCTTGAAAACTATAAACTTTTTGTATAGGCATGTATATTAGAATGTTGTAGGTATTGATACAACGATCATTTTGATGTATAGAAAAAGGTCATGGGTTCAAAGGTCAAGGTCAGAGATGCGAAACAATACCGAAATGGTTAATTATCTCGAAAACTATAAACTTCTTATATAGGCATGTATATTAGAATGTTGTA
This sequence comes from Anadara kagoshimensis, assembly GCA_021292105.1. Classification (NCBI taxonomy): domain Eukaryota; kingdom Metazoa; phylum Mollusca; class Bivalvia; order Arcoida; family Arcidae; genus Anadara; species Anadara kagoshimensis. Next base: position 433,681 of record CM037865.1, read on the forward strand.
GGTATTGATACGACGATCATTTTGATGTATAGAAAAAGGTCATGGGTTCAAAGGTCAAGGTCACAAATGCAAATCAATACTGAAATTGTTAATTATCTTGAAAACTATAAACGTTTTGCATAGGCATGTATATTAGAATGTTGTAGGTATTGTTACAATGATCATTTTGATGTAAAGAAAAAAGTCATTGGGGTTTAGTATTTAGGTTTTCTTTAAATCTTATCAGCTAGCCATTAGTTATCAGGTGAGCGTATAAGGCCCATGGGCCTCTTGTTATAGTTATGTATTACATAAACATGTTTTTTATGGTTCTCTCTTTCATAAAACTAGAAAATTCATTCATAATGGGGATTGCTTTGTGTCTAAGTGGGCTAAATCACTGGCTTAGAGACACACCCTCTACAGTTCCTTTTAACACCTAAGTTTGAAATACACAAGATCTTAGTGTAATGTTAGCATGCTTGCTGAAGGTCTGTGTGATGTTAGCATGCTTGCTGAAGGTCTGTTGGATGTTAGCATGCTTGTTGAAGGTCTGTGTGATGTTAGCTTGCTTGTCGAAGGTCTGTGTGATGTTAGCATGCTTGTTGAAGGTCTGTGTAATGTTAGCTTGCTTGCTGAAGGTTTATGTGATGTTAGCATGCTTGTTGAAGGTCTGTGGGATGTTAGCATGCTTGCTGAAGGTCTGTGTGATGTTAGCATGCTTGCTGAAGGTCTGTTGGATGTTAGCATGCTTGCTGAAGGTCTGTGTGATGTTAGCTTGCTTGTTGAAGGTCTGTTGGATGTTAGCATGCTTGCTGAAGGTCTATGTGATGTTAGCATGCTTGCTGAAGGTCTGTGTGATGTTAGCATGCTTGCTGAAGGTCTGTGATGTTAGCATGCGTGCTGAAGGTCTATGTGATGTTAGCATGCTTGCTGAAGGTCTGTGTGATGTTAGCATGCTTGCTGAAGGTCTATGTGATGTTAGCATGCTTGCTGAAGGTCTGTGTGATGTTAGCATGCTTGCTGAAGGTCTGTGTGATGTTAGCATGCTTGTTGAAGGTCTGTTGGATGTTAGCATGCTTGCTGAAGGTCTGTGTGATGTTAGCATGCTTGCTGAAGGTCTGTGTGATGTTAGCATGCTTGTTGAAGGTCTATGTGATGTTAGCATGCTTGCTGAAGGTCTATGTGATGTTAGCATGCTTGCTGAAGGTCTGTTGGATGTTAGCATGCTTGCTGAAGGTCTGTTGGATGTTAGCATGCTTGCTGAAGGTCTGTGTGATGTTAGCATGCTTGCTGAAGGTCTGTTGGATGTTAGCATGCTTGCTGAAGGTCTGTGTGATGTTAGCTTGCTTGTTGAAGGTCTGTTGGATGTTAGCATGCTTGCTGAAGGTCTATGTGATGTTAGCATGCTTGCTGAAGGTCTGTGTGATGTTAGCATGCTTGTTGAAGGTCTGTGTGATGTTAGCATGCTTGCTGAAGGTCTGTGTGATGTTAGCTTGCTTGTTGAAGGTCTGTTGGATGTTAGCATGCTTGCTGAAGGTCTATGTGATGTTAGCATGCTTGCTGAAGGTCTGTGTGATGTTAGCATGCTTGTCGAAGGTCTGTTGGATGTTAGCATGCTTGCTGAAGGTCTATGTGATGTTAGCATGCTTGCTGAAGGTCTGTGTGATGTAAGCTTGCTTGCTGAAGGTCTGTGTGATGTTAGCTTGCTTGTTGAAGGTCTGTTGGATGTAGCATGCTTGCTGAAGGTCTATGTGATGTTAGCATGCTTGCTGAAGGTCTGTGTGATGTTAGCATGCTTGTTGAAGGTCTGTGTGATGTTAGCTTGCTTGCTGAAGGTCTGTGTGATGTTAGCTTGCTTGCTGAAGGTCTGTGTGATGTTAGCATGCTTGTTGAAGGTCTGTGTGATGTTAGCTTGCTTGCTGAAGGTCTGTTGGATGTTAGCTTGCTTGCTGAAGGTCTGTGTGATGTTAGCTTGCTTGCTGAAGGTCTGTGTGATGTTAGCATGCTTGCTGAAGGTCTGTGTGATGTTAGCATGCTTGCTGAAGGTCTGTGTGATGTTAGCATGCTTGCTGAAGGTCTGTGTGATGTTAGCATGCTTGCTGAAGGTCTGTGTGATGTTAGCATGCTTGCTGAAGGTCTGTGTGATGTTAGCATGCTTGCTGAAGGTCTGTGTGATGTTAGCATGCTTGCTGAAGGTCTGTGTGATGTTAGCATGCTTGCTGAAGGTCTGTGTGATGTTAGCATGCTTGCTGAAGGTCTGTGTGATGTTAGCATGCTTGCTGAAGGTCTGTGTGATGTTAGCATGCTTGCTGAAGGTCTGTGTGATGTTAGCATGCTTGCTGAAGGTCTGTGTGATGTTAGCTTGCTTGCTGAAGGTCTGTGTGATGTTAGCTTGCTTGTCGAAGGTCTGTTGGATGTTAGCATGCTTGCTGAAGGTCTATGTGATGTTAGCATGCTTGCTGAAGGTCTGTGTGATGTTAGCTTGCTTGCTGAAGGTCTGTGTAATGTTAGCTTGCTTGCTGAAGGTCTGTGTGATGTTAGCTTGCTTGCTGAAGGTCTATGTGATGTTAGTATGCTTGCTGAAGGTCTGTTGGATGTTAGCTTGCTTGCTGAAGGTCTGTGTGATGTTAGCTTGCTTGCTGAAGGTCTGTGTGATGTTAGCTTGCTGAAGGTCTATGTGATGTTAGCATGCTTGCTGAAGGTCTATGTGATGTTAGCATGCTTGCTGAAGGTCTGTGTGATGCTAGCATGCTAGCTGAAGGTCTGTGTGATGTTAGCATGCTTGCTGAAGGTCTGTGTGATGTTAGCTTGCTTGCTGAAGGTCTGTTGGATGTTAGCATGCTTGCTGAAGGTCTGTGGGATGTTAGCATGCTTGCTGAAGGTCTGTGTGATGTTAGCTTGCTTGCTGAAGGTCTGTGTGATGTTAGCTTGCTTGCTGAAGGTCTGTGTGATGTTAGCATGCTTGCTGAAGGTCTGTGTGATGTTAGCATGCTTGCTGAAGGTCTGTTGGATGTTAGCATGCTTGCTGAAGGTCTATGTGATGTTAGCATGCTTGCTGAAGGTCTGTTGGATGTTAGCATGCTTGCTGAAGGTCTGTGGGATATTAGCTTGCTTGCTGAAGGTCTGTGTGATGTTAGCTTGCTTGCTGAAGGTCTGTGTGATGTTAGCTTGCTTGCTGAAGGTCTGTGTGATGTTAGCATGCTTGCTGAAGGTCTGTGTGATGTTAGCATGCTTGCTGAAGGTCTGTGTGATGTTAGCATGCTTGCTGAAGGTCTGTTGGATGTTAGCATGCTTGCTGAAGGTCTGTGGGATATTAGCTTGCTTGCTGAAGGTCTGTGTGATGTTAGCTTGCTTGCTGAAGGTCTGTGTGATGTTAGCTTGCTTGCTGAAGGTCTGTGTGATATTAGCATGCTTGCTGAAGGTCTGTGTGATGTTAGCTTGCTTGCTGAAGGTCTGTGTGATGTTAGCTTGCTTGCTGAAGGTCTGTGTGATGTTAGCATGCTTGCTGAAGGTCTGTGTGATGTTAGCATGTTTGTTGAAGGTCTGTGTGATGTTAGCTTGCTTGTTGAAGGTCTGTGTGATGTTAGCATGCTTGCTGAAGGTCTATGTGATGTTAGCATGCTTGCTGAAGGTCTGTTGGATGTTAGCATGCTTGTTGAAGGTCTGTTGGATGTTAGCTTGCTTGCTGAAGGTCTGTGTGATGTTAGCTTGCTTGTTGAAGGTCTGTTGGATGTTAGCATGCTTGTTGAAGGTCTGTTGGATGTTAGCTTGCTTGCTGAAGGTCTGTGTGATGTTAGCTTGCTTGTTGAAGGTCTGTTGGATGTTAGCATGCTTGCTGAAGGTCTGTTGGATGTTAGCTTGCTTGCTGAAGGTCTGTTGGATGTTAGCTTGCTTGCTGAAGGTCTGTTGGATGTTAGCTTGCTTGCTGAAGGTCTGTTGGATGTTAGCTTGCTTGCTGAAGATCTGTGGGATGTTAGCTTGCTTGTTGAAGGTCTGTTGGATGTTAGCATGCTTGCTGAAGGTCTGTGTGATGTTAGCTTGCTTGCTGAAGGTCTGTTGGATGTTAGCATGCTTGCTGAAGGTCTGTTGGATGTTAGCTTGCTTGCTGAAGGTCTGTGTGATGTTAGCATGCTTGTTGAAGGTCTGTTGGATGTTAGCTTGCTTGCTGAAGGTCTGTGTGTGTTAGCTTGCTTGTTGAAGGTCTGTTGGATGTTAGCATGCTTGCTGAAGGTCTGTTGGATGTTAGCTTGCTTGCTGAAGGTCTGTTGGATGTTAGCTTGCTTGCTGAAGGTCTGTTGGATGTTAGCTTGCTTGCTGAAGGTCTGTTGGATGTTAGCTTGCTTGCTGAAGATCTGTGGGATGTTAGCTTGCTTGTTGAAGGTCTGTTGGATGTTAGCATGCTTGCTGAAGGTCTGTGTGATGTTAGCTTGCTTGCTGAAGGTCTGTTGGATGTTAGCATGCTTGCTGAAGGTCTGTTGGATGTTAGCTTGCTTGCTGAAGGTCTGTGTGATGTTAGCATGCTTGCTGAAGGTCTGTTGGATGTTAGCATGCTTGCTGAAGGTCTATGTGATGTTAGCTTGCTTGTTGAAGGTCTGTGTGATGTTAGCTTGCTTGCTGAAGGTCTATGTGATGTTAGCATGCTTGTTGAAGGTCTGTGTGATGTTAGCATGCTTGCTGAAGGTCTATGTGATGTTAGCATGCTTGCTGAAGGTCTGTGTGATGTTAGCATGCTTGCTGAAGGTCTGTGTGATGTTAGCATGCTTGCTGAAGGTCTGTTGGATGTTAGCATGCTTGCTGAAGGTCTGTGTGATGTTAGCATGCTTGTCGAAGGTCTGTTGGATGTTAGCATGCTTGCTGAAGGTCTGTTGGATGTTAGCATGCTTGCTGAAGGTCTGTTGGATGTTAGCATGCTTGCTGAAGGTCTGTTGGATGTTAGCATGCTTGCTGAAGGTCTGTTGGATGTTAGCATGCTTGCTGAAGGTCTGTTGGATGTTAGCATGCTTGCTGGAGGACTGTGATCTTTGCTATTCAGGTTTCTTCCATCATTCAAACACTGGCCCTTTCAATGCAAAGAATCTTGACTTAGCTGTGAACATCATTACTCTATTGTTTCAGACAGCGATAAGCTTGAACGAAACAATAAGTAAAACCAACACATCAACAACAACAAAAATTTTAAAACATTTACTTAAAACAACAAAAGTTAACAACAATTTCTAATTACAAAACGTACAATAAATTTACAGAATTGATTTTTCAGCATAAATATATAACTCCATCAAATATTGAATTATAAAAATTCATATCCTTATCTGGAAATCCTTGACAGTGAATCCTTTTCCGAAATTGTCCAAATTAGTCATGTAATAAAGTTCACAGTTAGAATCCAGTTTTGAATAAATACTGTTAGTTCTGTTAATGTTCCATACAGTTTAATAAGTTGTTAATTATAATCCAATTGTTTGAGTCAAGCAGCTCTAGTATTTTAATTCAATATAGAGATCCAAATAAACAATGCAATATCAAAATACACATAAAATGACTCTACAAAAACTTCTCGAAGCCTCTAGTTTCATACAAAAATCTCCATATATATACTACATATATTACCAGTCACATGACTCCAATACATGTTAACACACTAGTTTTAGAACTTCTAGATAAAACTGCATTTAAAACATTAACAACTTTTTATAACAAAGAACACACTATTATATGAAAACAATAAGACTTGACATTTCTCAATCATGACCTCTCATCCTTTAATAAGTTCACATCTGAGGCTATACAATCACCCTAGTGAACCTATAATCCTGAAGAATTGTATTTATAACAATATTCCATTTGATCCATTAGTTCAGAGACTGATTGATTTCCAGCTTGGTCAGTCCTTAGAATTAAAATTTAAAACTTATATGGGTTTATACTTTGTGTTTATTTCATATACATGTTGTTTTTTTTAGGTGAATAGCCGTTCATTAAGACTCGGGGCAAATAGAAGGGAAGAAATAACTGACGAATTAAAGAAAGCTGCTCCTATGGTTTTACAACTAATGGTAAAATATTTATTTCAGTCTATTAAACCAAACAACTACATTCACTCTTTAAACCATACTAGACCAAAGGTTTTCAACTGATTGGCTACAGCCAGTTGAGTTTATGGATTGGTGAAGTATGCATGTGTTGAAGCAGGCACACATGGATGTGTGCTTGTGTATACTTTTATCCCCTCCTCTGAAATCATCAGCCCATTGTTGTATGGAAGGTTCCTTGGGGTTCATGTCGCTGTTATAACTAGTAAATACAAAATAGCCACTGAGGATACAATTTTCAACTGATATGGAAAATAGATAACACTAGGAACAGCTTTACTGAGTAACGTTTTGTACCTTTTGTTGTTCAAACCGAAAGTCTCTTGGTGGACAAACCTAGAGTTTGTATCCAGTAACCTGCCTGACATTTTTAATGGCTATTACTTTTATATAATAAAGCTGGTTTGTTTCTGCAATTTTTTCATTGACAGATTGTCATGAATTATACATAGGAGGTGTAATATTTATTTGATAGTTTTGAATATCTTCATAGTGACTTTTACAGGGAAATGATGTACATGTTAAAAGATCCATTTAATACTGTAAAAATTACAAAATCAAAGATTATACATGTATATTTATCAAGTTTTAAGATTCATGATTTATTTAGGGATATGGGTAAACTATATCATTTTTCTTTTTTTGTCATGTATTTCAGAATGCTTGTGTAGAAACCTGCGCCTCTGACCCTCGAGCTCATGTCAAAGTCTTTCGTTGTCTAGGGAGCTGGTTTAGTATTGGAGTTGTGCCACATGAATTAATTCTTAACAGTAAATTAATGATGGCACCTTTTCAAGCACTGGTAAGACACAGATGTATAGACAAACAATCACAGATTGACACATGTACTCTGTATAATATAGAGGGGTTGTACATGTATGTACTCTTTATAATATAGAGGGGTTGTACATGTATGTACTCTATATAATATAGAGGGGTTGTACATGTATGTACTCTATATAATATAAAGGGGTTGTACATGTATGTACTCTATATAATATAGAGGGGTTGTACATATATGTACTCTATATAATATAGAGGGGCTGTACATGTATGTACTCTATATAATATAGAGGGGTTGTACATATATGTACTCTATATAATATAGAGGGGTTGTACATGTATGTACTCTATATAATATAGAGGGGTTGTACATATATGTACTCTATATAATATAGAGGGGTTGTACATATATGTACTCTATATAATATAGAGGGGTTGTACATGTATGTACTCTATATTATAGAGGGGTGTACATATATGTACTATATATAATATAGAGGGGTTGTACATATATGTACTCTATATAATATAGAGGGGTTGTACATATATGTACTCTATATAATATAGAGGGGTTGTACATATATGTACTCTATATAATATAGAGGGGTTGTACATGTATGTACTCTATACAATAAAAGGGGTTGTACATGTATGTACTCTATATATAAGGGGTTGTACATGTATGTACTATATAATATAGAGTGGTTGTACATATATGTACTCTATATAATATAGAGGGGTTGTACATATATGTACTCTTTATAAAGAGAGGTTGTACATGTATGTACTCTATACATTATAGAGGGTTGTACATGTATGTACTCTATACATTATAGAGGGGTTGTACATGTATGTACTCTATACAATATAGAGGGGTTGTACATGTATGTACTCTTATATAATATAGAGGTATTGTACACATATGTACTTTGTATAATATAGAGGGGTTGTACATGTATGTACTCTATATAATATATAGGGGTTGTACATATATGTACTTTGTATAATATAGAGAGGTTGTACATGTATGTACTCTATATAATATAGAGGGGTTGTACATATATGTACTTTGTATAATATAGAGGGGTTGTACATGTATGTACTCTTATATAATATAGAGGTATTGTACACATATGTACTTTGTATAATATAGAGGGGTTGTACATGTATGTACTCTTATATAATATAGAGGTATTGTACACATATGTACTTTGTATAATATAGAGGGGTTGTACATGTATGTACTCTATATAATATAGAGGGGTTGTACATGTATGTACTCTATATAATATATAGGGGTTGTACATATATGTACTTTGTATAATATAGAGAGGTTGTACACATTAACTTACTGTGAATCGGTACACCACGGCCAAGATTACCATTCCAATATCATATATTGACATTAAGTGAACCAGTGGGAAACATTTTCTTTTTATGCCAAACACCTGACTTGAAAGCAGCATGTCAAATTTTAAAGTGTTATGTATGACCCAGCCAAGGATCAAACCCAGAACCTCATGTTCTCAAGGCAGATGCTCTAACCACTGAGCTAATGAGGTGGTGACCTGGGAGTTGACATGTTTCTGCATTAGTTGCATTGAGCAGGATTATTTGTTATTATTACATATGGATCTGTGCAGGGCTCCAAGTTGCGAGTAATTTACTCGAAAATGCGACCAAAAATGCTGAAATGGCGATCAAAATTTAGGCCTCAGTCGCCACGTGGTGACTGTACAAATTACCGGTTCCGACTTTGTCAAAATCGTTTTCTGTTCCGGACATTACTTTTATGATCTAGGTTATCAGAGTGTTTGTAAATGTACCGTTTTTTTTTTAATGACTGTGACAATAACTTTCTTGACTCGGATGTATATATCGGCATGGCCTCTGCCAAAAGGCAATCGTCTTTAAATACATTTGGATTCAGCAAACCAAGTGATGCTTCCACTTCCAAAGTACGAAAAACAGACGATATATCCTCGTCCAAAGTCGAGATAGACGAAACATCAAAACGATCGTTTGCAACTAAATGGTTATCTGAATTTCCATGGTTGAGATTCGACAAGGAAACCCAACGAATGTTATGTAAAAATGTAAAATGCAGTGATTTGTCAATAAACAACACTATGCAGTGTTAAATTTGTTGTTCTTTTATTAGCTCACCTGAGCACAAAGTGCTCAAGTGAGCTATTGTGATCAGTCTTTGTCCGTCGTGCGTCGTGCATCGTGCGTCGTGCGACGTGCGTCGTGCGTCAACTTTTCATTGTTAACACTCTAGAGGCCACAGTTTTTGTTATATCTTCATCAAACTTGTCCAGAACATTGTTCAGGTCAAAAGCTAAGTCAAGTTCATATATGGAATGTGTTGGATCAATAAGTAGGTCACTAGGTCAAATCATAGAAAAACCTTGTTAACACTCTAGAGTCCATATTTTTTGTCCAATCTTCATATAATTTGTCCAGAACAACGTTCATGACCAAAGCAAGGTCAAGTTCTTATATGGGTCATGTTGGATCAATAAGTAGGTCACTAGGCCAAATCATAGAAAAAACTTGTTAACACTCTAGAGTCCATATTTTTTGTCCAATCTTCATATAATTTGTCCAGAACGATGTTCATGACCAAAGCAAGGTCAAGTTCGTATATGGGTTATGTTGGGTCAATAAGTAGGTCACTAGGTCAAATCATAGAAAAACCTTGTTAACACTATAGAGTCCATATTTTTTGTCCAATCTTCATATAATTTGTCCAGAACGATGTTCATGACCAAAGCAAGGTCAAGTTCGTATATGGGTTATGTTGGGTCAATAAGTAGGTCACTAGGTCAAATCATAGAAAAACCTTGTTAACACCATAGTCCATATTTTTTGTCCAATCTTCATTTAATTTGTCCAGAACAATGTTCATGACCAAAGCAAGATCAAGTTCATATATCGTTAATGTTGGGTCAATAAGTAGGTCACTAGGTCAAATCAAAGAAAAACCTTGTTAACACTCTAGAGTCCATATTTTTTGTCCAAACCTTATATAATTTGTCCAGAACGATGATCATGACCATAGCAAAGTCAAGGACATATACCGATCATGTTGGGTCAATAAGTAGGTCACTAGGTCAAATAATAGATAAACCTTGTTAACACTCTAGAGTCCATATTTTTTGTCCAATCTTCATATATTTTGTTTAGAACAATGTTCATGACCAAAGCAATGTCAAGTTTATATATCATTAATGTTGGGTCAATAAGTAGGTCACTAGGTCAAATCAAAGAAAAACCTTGTTAACACTCTATAGAGTCCATATTTTTTGTCCAATCTTCATATAATTTGTCCAGAATGATGTTCATGACCAAAGCAAGGTCAAATTTGTATATTGGTCATGGTGGGTCAATAATTAGGTCACTAGGTCAAATCAAAGAAAAACCTTGTTAACACGCTAGAGTCCATATTTTTTGTCCAATCTTCATATAATTTGTTTAGAATGATGTTCATGACCAAAGCAAGGTCAAGTTCTTATATCGTTAATGTTGGGTCAATAAGTAGGTCACTAGGTCAAATCAAAGAAAAACCTTGTTAACACTCTATAGAGTCCATATTTTTTGTCCAATCTTCATATAATTTGTCCAGAATGATGTTCATGACCAAAGCAAGGTCAAATTTGTATATTGGTCATGGGTCAATAATTAGGTCACTAGGTCAAATCAAAGAAAAACCTTGTTAACACGCTAGAGTCCATATTTTTTGTCCAATCTTCATATAATTTGTTTAGAATGATGTTCATGACCAAAGCAAGGTCAAGTTCTTATATCGTTAATGTTGGGTCAATAAGTAGGTCACAAGGTCAAATCATAGAAAAACATTGTTAACACTATAGAGTCCATTTTTTTGTCCAAATTTCATATAATTTGTCAAGAACGATGTTCATGACCAAAGCAAGGTCAAGTTCATATATCGTTTATGTTGGGTTAATAAGTAGGTCACTAGGTCAAATCAAAGAAAAACCTTGTTAACACTCTAGAGTCCATATTTTTTGTCCAATCTTCATATAATTTGTCCAGAACGATGATCTTGACCATAGCAAAGTCAAGTTCATACATCGATCATGTTGGGTCAATAAGTAGGTCACTAGGTCAAATAATAAATAAACCTTTTTAACGCTCTAGAGTCCAAATTTTTTGTCCAATCTTCATATAATTTGTCCAGAACAATGTTTATGACCAAAGCAAGGCCATGTTCATATATGGGTCATGTTGGATCAATAAGTAGGTCACTAGGTCAAATAATAGATAAATCTTGTTAACACTCTAGAGTCCATATTTTTTGTCCAATCTTCAAATATTTTGTCCAGAACAATGTTCATGACCAAAGCAAGGTCAAGTTCGTATATGGGTAATGTTGGGTCAGTAAGTAGGTCACTAGGTGAAAGCAAAGAAAAACCTTGTTAACACTATAGAGCCCATAGTTATTGTCCAATCTTCATATAATTTGTCCAGAATGATGTTCATGACCAAAGCAAGATCAATTTCTTATATAGGTCATGTTGGATCAATAAGTAGGTCACTAGGCCAAATCATAAAAAAACCTTATTAACACTCTAGAGTCCATATTTTTCGTTTAATCTTCATAATTTTTGTCCAGAACGATGTTCATGATTAAAGCAAGGTCAAGTTATTATATGGCTGATGTTGGGTCATTAAGTAGGTCACTAGGTCAAATCAAAGAAAAACCTTGTTAACATTCTAGAGTCCATGTTTTTTGTCCAATCTTCATTTAATTTGTCCTGAACAATGTTCATGACTAAAGCAAGGTCAAGTTTGTATATAGGTCATGTTGGATCAATAAGTAGGTCACTAGGCCAAATAATAGATAAACCTTGTTAACACTCTAGAGTCCATATTTTTTGTCCAATCTTCATATAATTCGTCCAGAACAATGTTCATGACCAAAGGAAGGTCAAGTTCGTATATGGGTCATGTTGGGTAAATAAGTAGGTCACTAGGTCAAATCATAGAAAAACATTGTTAACACTATAGAGTCCATAGTTTTTGTTCAATCTTCATATAATTTGTCCAGAATGATGTTCATGACCAAAGCAAAGTCAATTTCTTATATGGGTCATGTTGGATCAATAAGTAGGTCACTAGGCCAAATCATAAAAAAACCTTGTTAACACTCTAAAGTCCATATTTTTTGTCCAATCTTCATATAATTTGTCCAGAACAATGTTCATGACCAAAGCAAGGCCATGTTCATATATCGTTAATGTTGGGTCAATAAGTAGGTCACTAGGTCAAATCAAAGAAAAACCTTGTTAACACTCTAGAGTCCATATTGTTTGTCCAATTTTCATATAATTTGTCAAGAACGATGTTCATGACCAAAGCAAGATCAGGTTCATATATCGATAATGTTGCTTCAATAAGTAGGTCACTAGGTCAAATCAAAGAAAAACCTTGTTAACACTCTAGAGTCCATATTTTTTGTTCAATCTTCATATAATTTGCCCAGAGCGATGTTCATGACAAAAGCAAAGTCAAGTTTGTATACAGGTCATGTTGGATCAATAAATAGGTCACTAGGTCAAATCATAGAAAACCTTGCTAACACGTTAGAGTCCATGTTTTCTGTCCAATCTTCGTATAATTTGTCAAGAACAATGTTCAGGACAAAAGCTAGGTCAAGTCATATTAACTTATAATGAATTCTGTTAATCCTCTATTCATGACATTATTGGAAAAATGTGTATAATTCAACTTATTCTCAGGTGAGCGCCAGGGCCTCATGGCCCTCTTGTTTTTTTCATGCATGTAATTTTGGTGACTACTCTTAAAGGTTGTGGCGAGTAGTGTTCTGTAAATGGCGACCAAAATATTGACCTTGGTCGCCATATGGCTACCAAATTCTGAAACCTACTTGGAGCCCTGCTGTGCTATTCACAGTTGCAAATTCAATTTTGTCATTTAAATGAAACACCCCTTTTCATAATATATGTCTCTGAAATTATTTATCTCTTAATTATACTCTAGGCAAACTAGTTTGAGGGGGTATATAGGAATCACCATGGTCTTGTCTTGAAGTACATTAGAATGTCAGGAAATTGTCTGGAGTTTTTGAATGAACTCAAGTGTAATAATCATGATATTTTAACTCAACCTTTACAAATTGTATTTCAGGTTGTAAGAGAATGTCCGTCCATGTTACATGAAGCTGCCACAGACTGTATATGTTCAGCTTTATACTGCGCAGAAGTAAGCCATTGTATTTATTATTTTATCTACCATTCCTTTTGTATGCTAAATGTTACATGTACTGAGCCATTCAAATCTTTTTTAACAAAAGGATATTACACTGAGCAAATTAAACCTTTTTTGCCAAAGACAACATAAAACTGAGGCAATCAAATACTAAAAGCTATATAAACTACCGTTTAGAGCTAATTAAGTATTGGACACAACCAATATGATATCTAAAGTGTGATAGAGTCATTAGGTTATAACTTGTATATGTGTTATATGGTTGTAGGATGCTACAAAGAATGTCAAGTTATCAGAAGCTTTGTATCATGGAGTATTAACTCTACCAGATGCCTACCACATCTCAGTGGCCGAGGAAGACACTGACAAGTAAGTCACTGGTTTATGTTTGGGTAGAGTTATGTTACCACATCTCAGTGGCGAGGAAGACACTGACAAGTAAGTCACTGGTTTTATGTTTGGGGAGAGTTATGTTACCACATCTCAGTGGCTGAAGAAGACACTGACAAGTAAGTCACTGGTTTATGTTTGGGTAGAGTTATGTTACCACATCTCAGTGGCTGAGGAAGACACTGACAAGTAAGTCACTGTTTTTATGTTTGGGTAGAGTTATGTTACCACATCTCAGTGGCTGAGGAAGACACTGACAAGTAAGTCACTGGTTTTATGTTTGGGTAGAGTTATGTTACCACATCTCAGTGGCTGAGGAAGACACTGACAAGTAAGTCACTGTTTTTATGTTTGGGTAGAGTTATATTACCACATCTCAGTGGCTGAGGAAGACACTTACAAGTAAGTCACTGTTTTTATGTTTGGGTAGAGTTATGTTACCACATCTAAGTGGCTGAGGAAGACACTGACAAGTAAGTCACTGGTTTATGTTTGGGTAGAGTTATGTTACCACATCTCAGTGGCTGAGGAAGACACTGACAAGTAAGTCAATGGTTTATGTTTGGGTAGAGTTATGTTACCACATCTCAGTGGCTGAGGAAGACACTGACAAGTAAGTCACTGGTTTATGTTTGGGTAGAGTTATGTTACCACATCTCAGTGGCTGAGGAAGACACTGACAAGTAAGTCACTGGTTTTATGTTTGGGGAGAGTTATGTTACCACATCTCAGTGGCTGATGAAGACACTGACAAGTAAGTCACTGGTTTTATGTTTGGGTAGAGTTATGTTACCACATCTCAGTGGCTGAGGAAGACACTGACAAGTAAGTCACTGGTTTTATGTTTGGGTAGAGTTATGTTACCACATCTCAGTGGCCGAGGAAGACACTGACAAGTAAGTCACTGGTTTTATGTTTGGGGAGAGTTATGTTACCACATCTCAGTGGCTGAAGAAGACACTGACAAGTAAGTCACTGGTTTTATGTTTGGGGAGAGTTATGTTACCACATCTCAGTGGCTGAAGAAGACACTGACAAGTAAGTCACTGGTTTTATGTTTGGGGAGAGTTATGTTACCACATCTCAGTGGCTGAAGAAGACACTGACAAGTAAGTCACTGTTTTATGTTTGGGTAGAGTATGTTACCACATCTCAGTGGCTGAAGAAGACACTGACAAGTAAGTCACTGGTTTTATGTTTGGGTAGAGTTATGTTACCACATCTCAGTGGCTGAAGAAGACACTGACAAGTAAGTCACTGGTTTTATGTTGGGGAAAGTTATGTTACCACATCTCAGTGGCTGAGGAAGACTCTGACAAGTAAGTCCTAAAGCTTGGCAACTTGACTTTTTAGTTATTTTCATCAACTAGTGTTTAACTTTCTACAGGTCTGTAGTTAAGATCTGTTTTGAAACTTATAACAAATTAATATTCAGTGCTGTCAAATACTACAAGTCATGACAGTTTTAACAATTTGGTTTGGCACTGCTGGTGATACTAAACTGTGCCTGGTACCAATATGTAATACCTTCTTTATCGATACACAGCGATATCTAAAGCCTAAAACATATTTGGAACTACACTGTAAATAATCACTGCAGTGCTATGTTTTTATGCTTATATAATCTTTTTTATCAGATTTTCTTGTCTTTGTTTCAGATCAATAAATTACTGTAGAATATTTACAGAATTGGCAGAGTCATTTTTAGAAATTATTGTACAGACTCCAAATCAGGTATTCAGTTTTATAAAAATTATGTGTATATTTATCTTTCGTTTATCAGGACAATTTTTCTTTCTGCTTTCAAAATCTGACCTCATGTCTTGAAAGTAGAATGAATTTGTGTGGTTTCACAGGTCAAGATTTTTTCACTTATACGGAAGCAGCCAGTTCTTGGACGAAACTGGATACCTAAAGACAATAACTATTGTTCTGCCTGCGATTTGACAAACTTTATCACACTAGGATCTACCTGAGTACTATTTGAATGCAGGTAGTCCTGTATAAGGGCACGGTTGTTGAATTAGTGTTTTAACCCCCAGTCAAGATTATTATGTATACCCCAAGCAATTTAAGTTGTGGAGGATATAAGTGTTTCTTACTTGCCCATCCATCAGTCTGACAATCAGTCCATCATAAGTTTTCCACACTTTTTTTCCAAACATTTGCAGATATTGCACTTATTTTTGGTATGTAAGTCTACCACAATGAGTTACAGATCAAGTTTACATTTTGTTCTGCTCTGCTGATTTTCACATATTTTTATGGTACAATGTGTGGGAGAGTGGGATATGTGTGGTTGCTCAATAAGGTTCTTTCATGTTACTTAGAATGGTTGTGGAAACTGGAGTACCTACAGAAAACATATATATTCCAGTTGTAATCATGTCCATTTCTTTTTGTTCTTTAAATAACAGTAAAGAAGAATGATATTTTTGGTTAATTATAAGGTTTGTAAGACTTGTAAATAAGTCAAATGAATATTTACATCCATTATGATTCAGTTTGCTCTGACAATGTTGCAAAAATAAATGTACACGAATAAATTGAAATGTTAGACTAATATGAAATGTTCCAATTTATAATATCTTTATTTATGACTTAAAATGTTTGTTTTATTTACAGGGTTTGGGAGATTTGAGGATTTTAGAGTTATTACTAACCTGTATAGGTCATCATTTGTATGAGGTTAGTGTTCAAATCAAGTATTAATAGAATCTTAGACCAGTAACCATTTGTGCCTGCTGAAAATGATGTAATCGATTTTTGTTGACGCTCTCATGTAAAATTATTATGACGTCATCAATTAAGTGTGTGTAAGTGATTGTGACGTTGAGAAAGTGTTGATTGACTTCGGAACCTTTCCCAACTTATTAAGGCCTTTCGACGATAAATCCAGAGCAGGTTTCACTACGCGGTAAATTTAGGGTGTAGCCTGGCTCAACCCTAGGGTGAGACAAGGAAATCCCACATGGGTAGAAACGCGGGATTTCCATGTCACAGGTGTGAGAAATAATTATCTCCACAGGCAAATATAAGTAGTTTGACTTATCCATAGTAGGAGATAAATTGAGTTGTGAACAGTAATCTAAGGGCTGAGGTGTGAACAGCAATCTGAGGGCTGAGATGTAATGTGGAGGTGTGAACAGTAATCTGAGGGCTGAGATGTAATGTGGAGGTGTGAACAGTAATCTGAGGGCTGAGATGTAATGTGGAGGTGTGAACAGTAATCTGAGGGCTGAGGTGTAATGTGAAGGTGTGAACAGCAATCTGAGGGCTGAGGTGTAATGTGGAGCTGTGAACAGTAATCTGAGGGCTGAGGTGTAATGTGGAGGTGTGAACAGTAATCTGAGGGCTGAGGTGTAATGTAAAAGTGTGAACAGTAATCTGAGGGCTGAGGTGTAATGTAAAAGTGTGAACAGTAATCTGAGGGCTGGGGTGCAAAGTGGAGGTGTGAACAGTAATCTAAGGGCCAATGTGTGAACAGCAATCTTAGGGTTGAGGTGTAATGTGGAGTTGTGAATAGTAAAGTAAGGGCTGAGGTGTGAACAGTGATCTGAGGGCTGAGATGTAAAGTGGAGGTATGAACAGTAATCTGAGGGCTGAGTCCTAATGTGGAGGCGTAAACAGTAATCTGAGGGCTGAGGTGTAAAGTGCAGGTGTGAACAGTAATCTAAGGGCCAATGTGTGAACAGCAATCTAAGAGCTGAGGTGAAATGTGGAGGTGTGAACAGTAATCTGAGGGATGAGGTGTAATGTGGAGGTGTGAACAGTAATCTGAGGGCTGAGGTGTAAAGTGCAGGTGTGAACAGTAATCTAAGGACCAATGTGTGAACAGCAATCTAAGAGCTGAGGTGAAATGTGGAGGTGTGAACAGTAATCTGAGGGATGAGGTGTAATGTGGAGGTGTGAACAGTAATCTGAGAGATGAGGTGTAATGTGGAGGTGTGAACAGTAATCTGAGGGCTGGGGTGCAAAGTGGAGGTGTGAACAGTAATCTAAAGGCTGATGTGTGAACAGCAATCTTAGGGTTGAGGTGTAATGTGGAGTTGTGAATAGTAATGTAAGGGCTGAGGTGTGAACAGTGATCTGAGGGCTTAGATGTAAAGTGGAGGTATGAACAGTAATCTGAGGGCTGAGTCCTAATGTGGAGGCGTAAACAGTAATCTGAGGGATGAGGTGTAAAGTGCAGGTGTGAACAGTAATCTAAGGGCTGAGGTGTAAGTTGGAGGTGTGAACAGTAATCTGAGGGCTGAAGTGTAATTTATTTGTTAAGGTTTTTCTGAATGGAAGTAACTACTTGCACATTTAATCTAAGTCTGAGGTGTTAACAGCAATCTGATGGTTGAGGTGTAATGTGGAGGTGTGAACAGTAATCTAACAGCTGAGGTGTAATGTGGAGTTGTGAACAGTAATCTGAGGGCTGAGGTGTGAACAGTTATCTGAGGGCTGAGGTGTAATGTGGAGGTGTGAACTGTAATCTGAGAACTGAGGTGTAATGTGGAGGTGTGAACAGCAATCTGAGAGCTGAGGTGTAATGTGGAGGTGTGAACAGTAATCTGAGAACTGAGGTGTAATGTGGAGGTGTGAACAGTAATCTGAGGGCTGAGGTGTAATGTGGAGGTGTGAACAGCAACCTGAGGGCTGAGGTGTAAAGTGAAGCTGTGAACAATAATCTGAGGATCAATGTTTGAACAGCAATCTGAGGGCTGAGGTGTAATGTGGAGGAGTGAACAGCAATCTGAGGGCTGAGGTGTAATGTGGAGGTGTGAACAGCAATCTTAGGGCTGAGGTGTAATGTGGAGGTGTGAACAGCAATCTGAGGGCTGAGGTGTAATGTGGAGATGTGAACAGTAATCTGAGGGCTGAGGTGTAATGTGGAGGTGTGAACAGCAATCTGAGGGCTGAGGTGTAATGTGGAGGTGTGAACAGTAATCTGAGGGCTGAGGTGTAATGTGGAGGTGTGAACAGCAATCTTAGGGCTGAGGTGTAATGTGGAGATGTGAACAGTAATCTGAGGGCTGAGGTGTAATGTGGAGGTGTGAACAGTAATCTGAGGGCTGAGGTGTAATGTGGAGGTGTGAACAGCAATCTGAGGGCTGAGGTGTAATGTGGAGATGTGAACAGTAATCTGAAGGCTGAGGTGTAATGTGGAGATGTGAACAGTAATCTGAGGTGTAATGTGGAGGTGTGAACAGCAATCTTAGGACTGAGGTGTAGTGTGAAGGTGTAAACAGCAATCTGAGAGCTGAGGTGTAATGTGGAGGTGTGAACAGCAATCTGAGAGCTGAGGTGTAATGTGGAGGTGTGAACAGTAATCTGAGAACTGAGGTGTAATATGGAGGTGTGAACAGTAATCTGAGGGCTGAGGTGTAATGTGGAGGTGTGAACAGCAACCTGAGGGCTGAGGTGTAACGTGAAGCTGTGAACAATAATCTGAGGACCAATGTTTGAACAGCAATCTGAGGGCTGAGGTGTAATGTGGAGGTGTGAACAGCAATCTGAGGGCTGAGGTGTAATGTGGAGGTGTGAACAGCAATCTGAGGGCCGAGGTGTAATGTGGAGGTGTGAACAGCAATCTGAGGGCTGAGGTGTAATGTGGAGATGTGAACCGTAACCTGAGGGCTGAGGTGTAATGTGGATGTGTGAACAGCAATCTGAAGTTTAGTGAAGGTGTGAACAGTAATCTGAGGGTTGAGGTGTTATGTGGAAATGTGAACAGTAATCTGAGGGCTGAGGTGTAAAGTGAAGGTGTGAACAGTAATTTGAGGGCTGAGGTGTAATTTATATTATAAGTTTTTTTTCTGAATGGAAGTAACTACATGTACATTTCATTTTAAAATTTAAGAAATTAGTCTCTTAATTATTCATATTTAGTGACTAACAAATCTTACGACTTTTATCTCCATTACCATTACACTTTGGTTACTTTAATCACCCCTCACTTTTGGTTAGTTGAGCTTGGCAGTAGTTATATCTACCATCCATCCTCATGACTGTTTGTCTATGCAAGAGGCAATAATAAGTGAATTACAGAAGCCATGAGGTCAGTTTTAGATTAAAAATAATCAAATTATGTATAAGAAAATGCCACATCTTTTGTGAACTCAGAACAAGCTCCCAACACCACTTTATAAATTTTATTAAATCAGTTTTTGTTAGTTTATCAAATTGATATGACTTAAATCAGTTTTTTGTTAGTTTATCAAATTACATATTTATCTCATATAAAGTATAAAGATAACCAGAAATACTTTGACAAATAACACACCACATGACTGAGTTTGGATTATTCCTTAAGATTACAAGTTATAAGAAAAAGGAATTTTTGTATTGTGAATAGCTAAAAATTGCTGATGGGACATAAAACAACATTAAACCAACCAACTTAAAAGTAATAAATTCTATAGTTTTGAATGCACTAGATGTCCATTTTTGTTTCAAAAAATATTTCGACAAAAGTTACATTTTTTCATAAATTTTTAGTTCCTAAGGTCACATCAATAACAATTTTCAAGTTTTTGTTTTAAGTGTAAAACAATATTTTATTTACTGATGATTTATTTCAGGTTGCAGAGATTACTTTTAATTTTTGGTATAGATTATCTGAGGAATTATATCAACAAAGTCAGGATGAACTTACAGAAATATTTAAACCTTATGTACAGAGATTGATTATAGCTTTGTGCCGACATTGTCAGATGGATGTTGATCATGTAAGACATGCACATACCTATATAAATACACATAAAAATGTACACACAGACACATAAACACATATAAACACATGTAAGACACATACACATATAAACACATGTAAGACATGTATACACACAAAAATGTACACTCAGACACATATAAACACATGTAAACACAGACATATAAACACATGTAAGACACATACACATTAACACATGTAAGACACATGTACAGACATTGACACATGTAAGACATGTATACACGCACAAACATGTACACACACAGACACAAACATGTACACACAGACACATGTAAGACACATGTACAGACATTAATACATGTAAGACATGTATACACACAAACATGTACACACACAGACACAAACATGTACACACAAGCACATGTAAGACATGTACAGACATTGACACATGTAAGACATGTATACACACACAAACATGTACACACACAGACACAAACATGTACACAGACACATGTACAGACATTAATACATGTAAGACATGTATACACACAAACATGTACACACACAGACACAAACATGTACACACAGACACATGTAAGACACATGTACAGACATTAACACATGTAAGACATGTATACACACATAAACACATGTGAGACACATGTACAGACAAGCAGACAGATAAACATGTACATACAAACACACATAAACATATGTAAAACACATGTACACACAACCACATAAGACACATGTACACACATACATAATGAATGTTAAATCCTAGGTGAACATAGTGCCATATTGTAAAATTTAAAAAAATTTAATATTATTTTATACAGGAAGGAGTTCCAGATGATTCAGACGATTTTGGAGAATTCAGGTTACGTGTTTCTGAGTTAATAAAAGATGTGGTATTTATAGTCGGGTCATCTTCATGTTTTACACAGGTAAGTTTAATGTTAATGTCTGTCCAAAGTACAAAGACTGTTTATTATGTTCCCACAGTGATTACATTGTGTGAAAGAGTACATAGGAAGCCAGTCACACGCAACCTACAAATTAAATATATTGGTCAATTGCATACAATTAATTCTAAAATTATGCTATCTTGGACTAAAATTGTCAGATTTCAAAGGAAAATTGCCGAAAAGTAAACTGGAGATTTCTAGTCCGGTGTGTTTTTACGTTATATAAACAAAGTGCAAGCCGGGCATGAAGCCAATTAACTTGCATGTATTGACCTTATTTATCTATGACAATGGTTGCCAGGGTTGTGTACACAAGCTCCTGTATACTTTAATAAGTTACAACAATAAATATGACTGTAACAGGTAAAGAATTGTGTACCATGGTAACTGAATCTTGTACAAAGTGCCTGTATAGGATCGTTTTAACTTAGAACATTCCAACTACATTTTCTAAAATCATAATCCAGACACCATTTTGTTGGCAGTATGATGCCGAATTTTTTTAACACAGATTGATTAAATAAATAAATAAAAAACCCAAACCAACTTTATTGTGTTGTTATCAATTTGTAGCTTTCACATTGTGTATTTGCATGATGTAACCTTAGGAGGACAAGTTTGATTACGCATATTTATCATCCTTTCCAAGTAAACTCTAAAAAATCATACCTGAATCAAGTGCTTTCTTTGAAAGTTGGTTGAACTAAATAATTTTCTCGGTGTGTAAAATGGTATGTAACAAGTCGTGTCGGCATACATATTCAACATCAAAGAAATATTTTCAGGGCAACCAAGTAAGTGGCATTATCAATGAATTTCATTGGATTTGAAATGTTATACACATAAAAACAGGAATTCCTGGAAGTTTGCGTCTTACGATGTGCATCATAATAATTGATGAATAAGACTTTAAAATAATCACTTTTTATTAAATAAACAACAATGACAGGTGAATCTAACTAATTTAATATGAAATTTGTGTTAATATTAAATGATTTTAATTGATATAACATACGTTGATGTTGAAGACTTCTGTATCATTTTAAAACTAATTTATTAATAGATTTCACTTCCATCAAAGAGAGATAAATAGTAGTGGAATACAAATGTGAATTTTAAATACTTTGCTGATTTGGAAGTAAAACTAACATGAAGTGAGAATATTGTAAATGATTATCAGCAGTTTAGTAAAAACCAGACTAAACAACAGATGTTTCAGTTACATACAAACGGTATAATGAACCTCGTAGTCTGTTGAAAAATCTACTTTCTCTCTATCCAAATATGGCAAGAACAACGATCAGGTACAATCGATAAAACTTTATTAAATTTTAATTACAGATCATCTTTTTCGTATATTTATGGAATTATTATTTTCCTCTGTTTTTACATTGTTTTTTTTTTTTTAACAAAAAACGGCATCCATCTGAAATATGTATCGATCGACCCCATCCCTCAATTACTGACAGCCAATATCTATTATATTCTCCATACATATTTTAAATATTAGATTATTTCCATGTGTTTATGATCATAAGACTTTACAAATATTTAAGTTTGTACCTGTATATTGTAGATGTTTGAAAATTTAAAAACTCAGTCAGCAAGTACATCATGGGATGTTACAGAGGCTACCTTATTTATAATGACTGCTGTAGCTAAAAATATACTACCGTAAGTATTGGGGCTATAGTATAATGTCCAATTTTATGACTGCTGTAGCTAAAAATATATTACCGTAAGTATTGTGGCTATAGTATAATGTCCAATTTTTTGACTGCTGTAGCTAAAAATATATTACCGTAAGTATTGGAGCTATAGTATAATGTCCAATCTTATGACTGCTGTAGCTAAAAATATATTACCGTAAGTATTGGGGCTATAGTATAATGTCCAATTTTATGACTGCTGTAGCTAAAAATATATTACCGTAAGTATTGGGGCTATAGTATAATGTCCAATTTTATGACTGCTGTAGCTAAAAATATATTACCGTAAGTATTGGGGCTATAGTATAATGTCCAATCTTATGACTGCTGTAGCTAAAAATATATTACCGTAACTATTGGGGCTATAGTATAATGTCCAATCTTATGACTGCTGTAGCTAAAAATATATTACCGTAAGTATTGGGGCTATAGTATAATGTCCAATTTTATGACTGCTGTAGCTAAAAATATATTACCGTAAGTATTGGGGCTATAGTATAATGTCCAGCCTTATGACTGCTGTAGCTAAAAATATATTACCGTAAGTATTGGGGCTATAGTATAATGTCCAATTTTATGACTGCTGTAGCTAAAAATATATTACCGTAAGTATTGGGGCTATAGTATAATGTCCAATCTTATGACTGCTGTAGCTAAAAATATATTACCGTAACTATTGGGGCTATAGTATAATGTCCAATTTTATGACTGCTGTAGCTAAAAATATATTACCGTAAGTATTGGGGCTATAGTATAATGTCCAATTTTATGACTGCTGTAGCTAAAAATATATTACCGTAAGTATTGGGCTATAGTATAATGTCCAATCTTATGACTGCTGTAGCTAAAAATATATTACCGTAAGTATTGGGGCTATAGTATAATGTCCAGCCTTTTGAAGTAGAGCTGATACCTAGGTGTCTATTCGTCTTTGGTGGAGACTATTTATTTTGAAGTTCTATGTTAGTTTTGACATTCTCATGATACATTTAAAAACTGGAAACATAACAATTTTAAATTTAATAATCTATGGTTTTAAATTTGATAGAAATGTGTTTACTGAAGTAATTTAATCCTGTACTTTCGACAAGGGGAACAAGTATGGAGTTAAATTACATGTACATACCATAATTGGCCTGATTCTACATTTGTATCTGTTTTGTATAGAAGGATGATTCACTTTCCTGGTGCCTGATTATACATTTGTATCTGTTTTGTATAGAAGGATGATTCACTTTCCTGGTGCCTGATTATACATTTGTATCTGTTTTGTATAGAAGGATGATTCACTTTCCTGGTGCCTGATTATACATTTGTATCTGTTTTGTATAGAAGGATGATTCACTTTCCTGGTGCCTGATTATACATTTGTATCTGTTTTGTATAGAAGGATGATTCACTTTCCTGGTGCCTGATTATACATTTGTATCTTGTTTTGTATAGAAGGATGATTCACTTTCCTGGTGCCTGATTATACATTGTATCTGTTTTGTATAGAAGGATGATTCACTTTCCTGGTGCCTGATTATACCTTTGTATCTGTTTTGTATAGAAGGATGATTCACTTTCCTGGTGCCTGATTATACATTTGTATCTTGTTTTGTATAGAAGGATGATTCACTTTCCTGGTGCCTGATTATACCTTTGTATCTGTTTTGTATAGAAGGATGATTCACTTTCCTGGTTCCTGATTATACATTTGTATCTGTTTTGTATAGAAGGATGATTCACTTTCCTGGTGCCTGATTATACCTTTGTATCTGTTTTGTATAGAAGGATGATTCACTTTCCTGGTGCCTGATTATACATTTGTATCTTGTTTTGTATAGAAGGATGATTCACTTTCCTGGTGCCTGATTATACATTTGTATCTGTTTTGTATAGAAGGATGATTCACTTTCCTGGTGCCTGATTATACATTTGTATCTGTTTTGTATAGAAGGATGATTCACTTTCCTGGTGCCTGATTATACATTTGTATCTGTTTTGTATAGAAGGATGATTCACTTTCCTGGTGCCTGATTATACATTTGTATCTGTTTTGTATAGAAGGATGATTCACTTTCCTGGTGCCTGATTATACATTTGTATCTGTTTTGTATAGAAGGATGATTCACTTTCCTGGTGCCTGATTATACTTGTATCTGTTTTGTATAGAAGGATGATTCACTTTCCTGGTGCCTGATTATACCTTTGTATCTGTTTTGTATAGAAGGATGATTCACTTTCCTGGTGCCTGATTATACATTTGTATCTGTTTTGTATAGAAGGATGATTCACTTTCCTGGTGCCTGATTATACATTTGTATCTGTTTTGTATAGAAGGATGATTCACTTTCCTGGTGCCTGATTATACATTTGTATCTGTTTTGTATAGAAGGATGATTCACTTTCCTGGTGCCTGATTATACATTTGTATCTGTTTTGTATAGAAGGATGATTCACTTTCCTGGTGCCTGATTATACCTTTGTATCTGTTTTGTATAGAAGGATGATTCACTTTCCTGGTGCCTGATTATACATTTGTATCTGTTTTGTATAGAAGGATGATTCACTTTCCTGGTGCCTGATTATACATTTGTATCTGTTTTGTATAGAAGGATGATTCACTTTCCTGGTGCCTGATTATACCTTTGTATCTGTTTTGTATAGAAGGATGATTCACTTTCCTGGTGCCTGATTATATTTGTATCTGTTTTGTATAGAAGGATGATTCACTTTCCTGGTGCCCGATTATACCTTTGTATCTGTTTTGTATAGAAGGATGATTCACTTTCCTGGTGCCTGATTATACCTTTGTATCTGTTTTGTATAGAAGGATGATTCACTTTCCTGGTGCCTGATTATACATTTGTATCTGTTTTGTATAGAAGGATGATTCACTTTCCTGGTGCCTGATTATACATTTGTATCTGTTTTGTATAGAAGGATGATTCACTTTCCTGGTGCCTGATTATACATTTGTATCTTGTTTTGTATAGAAGGATGATTCACTTTCCTGGTGCTGATTATACATTTGTATCTGTTTTGTATAGAAGGATGATTCACTTTCCTGGTGCTGATTATACATTTGTATCTGTTTTGTATAGAAGGATGATTCACTTTCCTGGTGCCTGATTATACATTTGTATCTGTTTTGTATAGAAGGATGATTCACTTTCCTGGTGCCTGATTATACATTTGTATCTGTTTTGTATAGAAGGATGATTCACTTTCCTGGTGCCTGATTATACATTTGTATCTTGTTTTGTATAGAAGGATGATTCACTTTCCTGGTGCCTGATTATACATTTGTATCTGTTTTGTATAGAAGGATGATTCACTTTCCTGGTGCCTGATTATACATTTGTATCTGTTTTGTATAGAAGGATGATTCACTTTCCTGGTGCCTGATTATACATTTGTATCTGTTTTGTATAGAAGGATGATTCACTTTCCTGGTGCCTGATTATACCTTGTATCTGTTTTGTATAGAAGGATGATTCACTTTCCTGGTGCCTGATTATACCTTTGTATCTGTTTTGTATAGAAGGATGATTCACTTTCCTGGTGCCTGATTATAATTTGTATCTTGTTTTGTATAGAAGGATGATTCATTTTCCTGGTGCCTGATTATACATTTGTATCTTGTTTTGTATAGAAGGATGATTCATTTTCCTGGTGCCTGATTATACATTTGTATCTTGTTTGTATAGAAGGATGATTCACTTTCCTGGTGCCTGATTATACATTTGTATCTGTTTTGTATAGAAGGATGATTCACTTTCCTGGTGCCTGATTATACCTTTGTATCTGTTTTGTATAGAAGGATGATTCACTTTCCTGGTGCCTGATTATACCTTTGTATCTGTTTTGTATAGAAGGATGATTCACTTTCCTGGTGCCTGATTATACATTTGTATCTGTTTTGTATAGAAGGATGATTCACTTTCCTGGTGCCTGATTATACATTTGTATCTGTTTTGTATAGAAGGATGATTCACTTTCCTGGTGCCTGATTATACATTTGTATCTGTTTTGTATAGAAGGATGATTCACTTTCCTGGTGCCTTATTATACATTTGTATCTTGTTTTGTATAGAAGGATGATTCACTTTCCTGGTGCCTGATTATACATTTGTATCTTGTTTTGTATAGAAGGATGATTCACTTTCCTGGTGCCTGATTATACATTTGTATCTGTTTTGTATAGAAGGATGATTCACTTTCCTGGTGCCTGATTATACATTTGTATCTGTTTTGTATAGAAGGATGATTCACTTTCCTGGTGCCTGATTATACATTTGTATCTTGTTTTGTATAGAAGGATGATTCACTTTCCTGGTGCCTGATTATACATTTGTATCTGTTTTTGTATAGAAGGATGATTCACTTTCCTGGTGCCTGATTATACATTTGTATCTGTTTTGTATAGAAGGATGATTCACTTTCCTGGTGCCTTATTATACATTTGTATCTGTTTTGTATAGAAGGATGATTCACTTTCCTGGTGCCTGATTATACATTTGTATCTGTTTTGTATAGAAGGATGATTCACTTTCCTGGTGCCTGATTATACATTTGTATCTGTTTTGTATAGAAGGATGATTCACTTTCCTGGTGCCTGATTATACATTTGTATCTGTTTTGTATAGAAGGATGATTCACTTTCCTGGTGCCTGATTATACATTTGTATCTGTTTTGTATAGAAGGATGATTCACTTTCCTGGTGCCTGATTATACATTTGTATCTGTTTTGTATAGAAGGATGATTCACTTTCCTGGTGCCTGATTATACATTTGTATCTGTTTTGTATAGAAGGATGATTCACTTTCCTGGTGCCTGATTATACATTTGTATCTGTTTTGTATAGAAGGATGATTCACTTTCCTGGTGCCTGATTATACATTTGTATCTGTTTTGTATAGAAGGATGATTCACTTTCCTGGTGCCTGATTATACCTTTGTATCTGTTTTGTATAGAAGGATGATTCACTTTCCTGGTGCCTGATTATACATTTGTATCTGTTTTGTATAGAAGGATGATTCACTTTCCTGGTGCCTGATTATACATTTGTATCTGTTTTGTATAGAAGGATGATTCACTTTCCTGGTGCCTGATTATACATTTGTATCTGTTTTGTATAGAAGGATGATTCACTTTCCTGGTGCCTGTTATACATTTGTATCTTGTTTTGTATAGAAGGATGATTCACTTTCCTGGTGCCTGATTATACATTTGTATCTGTTTTGTATAGAAGGATGATTCACTTTCCTGGTGCCTTATTATACATTTGTATCTTGTTTTGTATAGAAGGATGATTCACTTTCCTGGTGCCTGATTATACATTTGTATCTGTTTTGTATAGAAGGATGATTCACTTTCCTGGTGCCTGATTATACATTTGTATCTGTTTTGTATAGAAGGATGATTCACTTTCCTGGTGCCTGATTATACATTTGTATCTGTTTTGTATAGAAGGATGATTCACTTTCCTGGTGCCTGATTATACATTTGTATCTTGTTTTGTATAGAAGGATGATTCACTTTCCTGGTGCCTGATTATACATTTGTATCTGTTTTGTATAGAAGGATGATTCACTTTCCTGGTGCCTGATTATACATTTGTATCTGTTTTGTATAGAAGGATGATTCACTTTCCTGGTGCCTGATTATACCTTTGTATCTGTTTTGTATAGAAGGATGATTCACTTTCCTGGTGCCTGATTATACATTTATATCTGTTTTGTATAGAAGGATGATTCACTTACCTGGTTAATTTGTTTGTTGCTTTTTAATATGAAATTATAAATATAATCTTGTAAATACTTTACAAATTGTAAAACCACAAATAAACCAACTCAATCCCGATAGATTGGAGAATTGTCTTGGTGCATTATAGAATAGTCAGTATGTGCTGTAGTTGTGTTTACACCAAATGGATTATAGAATAGTCAGTATGTGCTGTAGTTGTGTTTACACCAAATGGACAGTACATAATGAAGAGAATAATTCTCCTTTATTTACAGAGAAGAAAATGAGATAATGCCCCAGGTTGTAAAAGCAATATTATCTATACCCAATACAGCACATTTAGCAGTCAGATTTACCAGTCTACAGCTGTTTGGAGAATTGTGTGATTGGTTAGAAAAACATCCTGATTATTTAGGTAATCATATTTAAATTTACTTTATAAAAATGTTTTCTTGTTTTGTCATAATAGTAGGACTGGAACAATTCTTTTACCATATTTCATCATTTACAACCAGCGTTTTTCACACCAAAATTATAAAAAATAAGTAGAGAAGGGGATACATCATAGTAGAGGGTTTGTAAGAAAAAACATCTCCAGGGATCTGATGTAGCTGACTTTTATAACTTGTTTTAATGTAGCTGACTTTTATAACCTGTTTAATGTAGCTGACTTTTATAACCTGTTTAATGTAGCTGACTTTTATAACTTGTTTTAATGTAGCTGACTTTATAACTTGTTTTAATGTAGCTGACTTTTATAACCTGTTTAATGTAGCTGACTTTTATAACCTGTTTAATGTAGCTGACTTTTATAACTTGTTTTAATGTAGCTGACTTTTATAACGACTTTTATAACTTGTTTTAATGTAGCTGACTTTATAACTTGTTTTAATGTAGCTGACTTTTATAACCTGTTTAATGTAGCTGACTTTTATAACTTGTTTTAAAGTAGCTGACTTTTATAACTTGTTTTAATGTAGCTGACTTAATAACCTGTTTTAATGTAGCTGACTTTTATAACTTGTTTTAATGTAGCTGACTTTTATAACCTGTTTTAATGTAGCTGACTTTTATAACTTGTTTTAATGTAGCTGACTTTTATAACCTGTTTAATGTAGCTGACTTTTATAACTTGTTTTAATGTAGCTGACTTTTTTAACTTGTTTTAATGAAGCTGACTTTTATAACCTGTTTTAATGTAGCTGACTTTTATAACTTGTTTTAATGTAGCTGACTTAATAACCTGTTTTAATGTAGCTGACTTTTATAACTTGTTTTAATGTAGCTGACTTTTATAACTTGTTTTAATGTAGCTGACTTTTATAACTTGTTTTAATGTAGCTGACTTTTATAACCTGTTTAATGTAGCTGACTTTTATAACTTGTTTTAATGTAGCTGCTGACTTTTATAACTTGTTTTAATGTAGCTGACTTTTATAACTTGTTTTAATGTAGCTGACTTTTATAACGACTTTTATAACTTGTTTTAATGTAGCTGACTTTATAACTTGTTTTAATGTAGCTGACTTTTATAACTTGTTTTAATGTAGCTGACTTTTATAACGACTTTTATAACTTGTTTTAATGTAGCTGACTTTTATAACTTGTTTTAATGTAGCTGACTTTTATAACTTGTTTTAATGTAGCTGACTTTTATAACCTGTTTAATGTAGCTGACTTTTATAACCTGTTTTAATGTAGCTGACTTTTATAACTTGTTTTAATGTAGCTGACTTTATAACTTGTTTTAATGTAGCTGACTTTTATAACTTGTTTTAATGTAGCTGACTTTTATAACTTGTTTTAATGTAGCTGACTTTTATAACTTGTTTTAATGTAGCTGACTTTTATAACTTGTTTTAATGTAGCTGACTTTTTTTTCACAGATCCTGTATTACAGTTCATAATATCTGGTTTAGAAGAACCAAAACTTGCCAGTATAGCTGCTAACTCCTTACAGAGTATTTCTACAACATGTCGTGATCACATGACTAACCATTTCCAAGGTTTAATACAAATTACAAAAGCTATGGATACGTTTAATCTTTCAAATGAAGCAGCACTAGGACTTCTTAAAGGTAATGTTGTTTAAGCTTCTATAGTTAAAGGTACACACTGATATTACAAGATAACCATAGTTAAAGGATATTACAAGATAACCATAGTTAAAGGTGATATTACACAGACCTTATCACTCACATATATATTTAAAGATGAAGAAATAAGAGTAGCAGAATATTGAACAATTTGGTTCTCGGCATTTGATTAATATGAAAAAATAGGCCAAAAACCCACTGACATTATGCTTTGAGACCTGTTATTTTAGGGCTAATAGGGTCCCCTACTAGTTTGAACACTATTTAATCTGATAGATTATTATGATGTTTATTATTTCATGATTGATTTACTAGTGGCTTCTCTTCATTGTAGGTACAGCGACAATTTTAGCTCAGTTACCACATGATAAAGTAGCTGAAGGTCTACGAGAGTTATGTTCTATACAGCTTAATCCACTATCTAAGGTAACAGATGTGTAACAATAAATAAACTATTGTACATACATCGTGACTTATAATAATTGCTTAACAATTTATTTGTCTCATTGTTTGATAGATTTGCACAGAATTCAATGTAGTTCATGTTAAGTTACTGATGGTACTGATGGTATTATTTGTTATACAATAAAATCTTGATTCATCATACAATCAAATTTAACGTAAAAGGTTGGTTTGGTGATAAATTTAGGGAGACTAATAAAGAAAATTATTACTATTTATGTTAATTGCTTTAATAATAATTCCATTCGTTCTATTTTGGCATATTTTTGTGTTGAAATCAATGGGGGTGTGTTATATGCCATGACACATAACATGGCATATATAACACGTTAAAACCTTTTTCCTATTGTCACATGATTAAATGTGGGTGGAGTTACAACCAGAGATATGAGACTGACATTCATGATCTTTGTTGCTTTTGACTGTAACTACATTTAAAGTGTTCAAAGTATGCATGTAAATAACATAATAATATTGATGATAAACAAACTTAACATCTGTTGGTTGGATGGTGGGCGGCTAAAGGAGATCATAATGTCTTGGTTTGGAAATACTGATTCTATTGGTATATTCTGTGATTAAATGTCAAAAGTAGTTTTGCAATTGGTTTTTACGTAGGAAAGTCGAAGACTTTTCAGAGTATTGTCGTCGTTTGGTAACTAACGGCGTATCGATGTAAACAAAATCTTCCCTTAACCAAAACACTACTGTTACAAGAAATAGACCCATATAGAAGAGCCCGATCTTAATTTTACAAATGCATTTCTGGTTATTTGTAATTGGTTTTTGAATGCCAAATTTCAGGCAAGTATTTTAAAACAACTTCAATGAAAATAAAACAAACAAACAACAATCCACACACTGATACAGCGAGTAGGAATTTCGAACCTAGTCCCGTCTGTGAAGTCATATTTGCATATATAATTCTAGGCAATGGATTTGATTGGTCAATGGGCAGAACTTTCACTTTTAGATTCATCTTATACTACATGCTAAAATGACACATTAAAACAATATTTTGGCTACTGATGTAATAAATAAAAACAATTTTTTTCATGGTTAAATAAAATTTATTTCACGTCGTCCGTTTAGAAAATATTGAGTAGATCTAGAAGATCTTACGCATGTTAAACTACAGTAGCCCGTATGTAAACAAATATTTTACATCAGCGATCTAAATATAGAATTTTTTGTTTTCTTTATATTCAGTTATTTTAAATTTTACAAGAATTACATCATACACGATTTTTTACATGCTGACATTCACATCGTAAATCGGGATTTCAGTTTCTAAACATACACGTTACTTTTATCCGGGACAATCGGGGATATTGTGACAGAATTTTCACCACTTTATGAGAAGCAAAATTAACGTGTATCAGCATTATATATATAACTAGTCTAGACAGCTCAGTCTGAATGCAAATTTTATATTAGCGACCACCCGTGTCTACAACAGACATTCTCTTTTAAATGCCATCTCCGGGAACAAAAAAAGTCATCAAAAAAATTCCACGTGTATGATAAACTTGCACAGAAAAAAAATGATAAGTCAAGATTGTGTTATTCTTACTTTATATTTAATTCATAAAAATCCTGGTGGCCACTTGATAATTGATCCGTTAAATAGAAGCTGATAAAAATGAAATCCTGAAAGAATAACAACTCTGTAAAATCCAGGTAGACACTGTCAACTATAAATAGAACGATGTCTGGTTCTTTAGACTATTTATTCACTGGGCCTCACAGCGGGAGTAAATTACCTGGACATTTAAAATTGGTAAAATAAAATTATCTGACCACCTAATAATACTTAAATTCAAAGTAGATCTAATTTTATTGTAGCAGAGGATTATTGGAATTTCAGTTATCCAAATAATAATCAATTAATTATTAAGAAATATTTCCCCCTTTTGTACACCATTCTTGTCAACAAACTTCTGAAAGAGACAGTTGCCTGGACAACTTCTGTAATTGGAGATGCAAATTGTTAGCTTAGGAGCTATATATAGGTTGTGTCAGAATTATATCAATTCAGGCTTTTGAAGCTCACTTGGTCAATTTATATTTATTCAACAATAATTTTAACTACATTTAAATGATTTTTTTAAATTTTCATTTCATTTTATTTTTTCAAATTAATTGTGTATTCAATCACTTAAATTGATGACTTAAAAAGAGAGGAAAGAAGTTAATGTGTCAAATGCAAATCAAAGGAAGTAGAATGGTCATGGTTAAGGTGTTTAATGTGATAATGACACTATATTGATGATGATGTGACATGATGATCTGATGAAGATAATGATAATAGTGGTGACATTGAGTTCTGCTGCTGCTGACGACGACAATGATGATGATGATGATGATGATGATATGAGTTCTGTTGATGCCAATGATGATGATAATGATGATTGTGATGAAGATGATGATAATGATGGTGATTATGACATTAAGTTCTGCTGCTGCCAATGATGATAATGATGACGATGTGACATGAGGAGCTATAATGATGATGATGATTATGGTGACATGAGTTCTGTTGCTGCCCATGATGATGATGATGATGATGATGTAACCATGTTAATAATGTGACATCAGGATTTCTGATAATGATTTTGATAATGATGTTGGAGATGGGTTCTGCTGCTGCTGATGATGATGATCATTGTGATGACGATGATGATGATGATGTCTTCACATTGATGATAATGTAACAGGTGGAGTTTTGATGATGATGATGATATGATAATGATGGTGGTGGTGGTGGTGTTGAATTGCCATTTGGAGTTCTGTTAAAGATATTGTTCAACAACATAACCCTGCTGTTTTCACCATCATTATCATCATCATCATCATCATCATGGTCGTCATCACCATCAGAACTATTCGTGTCATATTATCATGAACACGGTGATAATGATCATCTGATGAAAATGGTGATGATGATGATGATGATGGTGGTGATGACATTCAGTTCTGCTGAAGCTGATTATGATGCTAATAACTCATGATGGTGATGATGATAAAGACACCGTCTTCATGTTGATGATGATGTGACAAGAAGATTTCTAATGATGGTGATGATGATGATCTGATGAAGATGATTATGCTTATGATGGTGGTTTTGACATTCAGTACTTCTGCTGCTGCTGATGATGATGATGTCACCATGATGATTATGTGACATTAAGAGCTATGATGATGATGACAATGATGATGTTGTTACCACATTAATGATGTGACATGAGGATTTCTGATAATGATTATGATAATGATTATGATGATGATGGCGCTGATAGTAGTGACATGGGTTCTACTGCTGCTGCCAATGTAATATGAGGAGTGATGATGATGATGATGATTATGATGATGAATTGCCATTGAGAGTTCTGATGTAAAGGATGTTGGTTATGATTTCTGACTGAAATTAGACCCAAAACAAAACATAGCTCTGCTGTTGCTACTACAAAATCATTGTATATTTTCAGATAACAAGGTTTTGTATCATCATCATCAGCAGCAGCAGCATAATCATCATCATCACCACCATCATCATCACTATTCATGTCATATCATCTTCTTCATCATCATAACCATCAGTAGTAGAATTCATGTCACCAACACCATCATCGTCATCATCATCAGCAGCAGCAGCATCATCATGATTCATCGTCTTCATCAGAACTTCTCATGTCACATCAACATCAAAAAATGAAATCATATTCATCATCACCATCTTCATCAGTAACTACTCATGTCACATTCCCATCACCATCATAATCATAATCATCATCATCATAGGCAACAGCAGAACCATAACCATCATCATCACTACTTTCCTACGTTCAGCACTATCAATGCTTTGATTTTTTTATCCCCACCTTTTGAAGAAAAAGGGGATATTAAATTAGAGTTTCTATCTGTCCTTCCATCCATCAGCACTTTCTTCCACCTGTTTGAAATTCTTGTCTGTGTTAATTCTCCATGACTATGAAGCACTATTTCACTTAACTTGGTGCAAAGCATCAACATTGAAAGGAGATGCCCATATCATTAATCCGAGTTTATTTGCTCATTTTCCTTGGAGTTATTGCCCTTTGACTGAAAAACCTAATACAGTTATATTTTCTAAATCGCATGACTGTAGCCAAAAACTGATTTGATATTTAGCTTTTCTATAGTTTTAAACTAACAATTTATTATTTTGTAAAATTTGCTAAAAAAAAAAAATTGGGTAACACATTTTCCGTTAAATTTTGACAAAATTGAAAAATGCCTTCATAGTGTAATTTTTTAACATAAGTGCAAACAACAACAAAAGAATTTGCTGGCAGGGGATCCTAATTCACTTAATTTACTTGTTTCTTTTTACATTTAAGCATAGTAGTAATGATAATAACATTGTTTCTTTCATGTTATATGCCCAATGTATATTTCCCAATTTAAGATGGCATATAATATGGAAGAAACAATGTTATTATATAAACATAGTAGAACTAGTCTAGGACTACAGTGGTTATTGGGACACATAATAATACTCTACTTTTATTTTGTTGCCATTATTATTGTCTTTGTTTGATTTAAGTTGATGTCAGAAGAAGTAAACCATCCTAAACAAGGCAGTATACACGACCCTACAGTCTGGTTAGACAGATTAGCAGCTATATTTAGGTAAAGGAATTTTGATTCTTGCTATATAAAACTGTTAGCTTGAAAATTGCTTTTGTCATTTATGCTTTTGCATTTGATTTGTATTTCAACAATCACATAATACAAATGTTAACAAATGTACCTCCAAGAACAGAGAGTTCCAATAGACAGGTGCTATGTCTACTTGACTTGTCCTCTTTTGTACAACCAGCTGTTCTTGAAGGTTTTTTTGTCTGTTTGATCACTTACAATCCATTACTGATTACAAGCTTTATAAGTGTAATAGCTGTACAGATTTGTCACACTGTTTCTGACTTCTCTTCTGTAATAGCCTAGATGTACAGATTTGTCACACTGTTTCTGACTTCTCTTCTGTAATAGCCTAGATGTACAGATGTGTCACACTGTTTCTGACTTCTCTTCTGTAATAGCCTAGATGTACAGATGTGTCACACTGTTTTTCTGATGACTTCTCTTGTGTAATAGCATAGATGTACAGATGTGTCACACTGTTTCTGACTTCTCTTGTGTAATAGCCTAGATGTACAGATGTGTCACACTGTTTCTGACTTCTCTTGTGTAATAGCATAGATGTACAGATGTGTCACACTGTTTCTGACTTCTCTTGTGTAATAGCCTAGATGTACAGATGTGTCACACTGTTTCTGACTTCTCTTGTGTAATAGCATAGATGTACAGATGTGTCACACTGTTTCTGACTTCTCTTGTGTAATAGCCTAGATGTACAGATTTGTCACACTGTTTTTCTGAACTGTGTAATAGCCTAGATGTACAGATGTGTCACACTGTTTGTGACTTCTCTTGTGTAATAGCCAAGATGTACAGACGTGTCACACTGTTTGTGACTTCTCTTGTGTAATAGCCTAGATGTACAGATGTGTCACACTGTTTGTGACTTCTCTTGTGTAATAGCCTAGATGTACAGATGTGTCACACTGTTTTTCTGACTTCTCTTGTGTAATAGCCTAGATGTACAGATGTGTCACACTGTTTTTCTGAACTGTGTAATAGCCTAGATGTACAGATGTGTCACACTGTTTGTGACTTCTCTTGTGTAATAGCCTAGATGTACAGATGTGTCACACTGTTTTTCTGACTTCTCTTGTGTAATAGCCTAGATGTACAGATGTGTCACACTGTTTGTGACTTCTCTTGTGTAATAGCCTAGATGTACAGATGTGTCACACTGTTTTTCTGAACTGTGTAATAGCCTAGATGTACAGATGTGTCACACTGTTTGTGACTTTTCTTGTGTAATACCCTAGATGTACAGATGTGTCACACTGTTTCTGACTTCTCTTGTGTAATAGCCTAGATGTACAGACGTGTCACACTGTTTTTCTGACTTCTCTTGTGTAATAGCCTAGATGTACAGATGTGTCACACTGTTTGTGACTTCTCTTGTGTAATAGCCTAGATGTACAGATGTGTCACACTGTTTTTCTGACTTCTCTTGTGTAATAGCCTAGATGTACAGATGTGTCACACTGTTTTTCTGAATTCTCTTGTTTAATAGCATAGATGCACAGATGTGTCACACTTTTTTTTTACTTCTCTTGTGTAATAGCCTAGATGTACAGATGTGTCACACTGTTTTTCTGACTGCTCTTGTGTAATAGCCTAGATGTACAGATGTGTCGCACTGTTTTTCTGACTTCTCTTGTGTAATATCCTAGATGTACAGATGTGTCACACTGTTTTTCTGAACTGTGTAATAGCCTAGATGTACAGATGTGTCACACTGTTTTTCTGACTTTTCTTGTGTAATAGCCTAGATGTACCGATGTGTCGCACTGTTTTTCTGACTTCTCTTGTGTAATAGCCTAGATGTACAGATGTGTCACACTGTTTTTCTGAACTGTGTAATAGATTAGATGTACTGATCTGTCACACTGTTTTTCTGAACTGTGTAATAGCCTAGATGTACAGATGTGTCACACTGTTTTTCTGACTTCTCTTGTGTAATAGCCTAGATGTACAGATGTGTCGCACTGTTTTTCTGACTTCTCTTGTGTAATAGCCTAGATATACAGATGTGTCACACTGTTTTTCTGAACTGTGTAATAGATTAGATGTACTGATCTGTCACACTGTTTTTCTGAACTGTGTAATAGCCTAGATGTACAGATGTGTCACACTGTTTCTGACTTCTCTTCTGTAATATCCTAGATGTACCGATGTGTCACACTGTTTTTCTGAACTGTGTAATAGCCTAGATGTACAGATGTGTCACACTGTTTCTGACTTCTCTTGTGTAATATCCTATATGTACCGATGTGTCACACTGTTTTTCTGAACTGTGTAATAGCCTAGATGTACAGATGTGTCACACTGTTTTCTGAGGTTTCTCGCTCATATCATGTTTTTTGTTACTATATGACTAACATTTTTACTTCCTGAGACTGATCTTTATATATATTTTCTTTCAGACATACAAATCCAAAAACAACGAATGGACAAATTCATCCATGTCAGCAGGTCATCCAGGAGGTATGTTATCTTTATTAGTACAAACACATTGTATGTAACTAAGATAGGAAGTCTCTAAAACAGGAATTATCCTGACCTTAGGTAACTTAGTAGCCATCTGACATGAAGTGACTTTTATCTACTACCTCACCCAAACAGGAATTATCCTGACCTTAGGTAACTTAGTAGCCATCTGACATGAAGTGACTTGTATCTACTACCTCACCCAAACAGGAATTATCCTGACCTTAGGTAACTTAGTATCCATCTGACATGAAGTGACTTGTATCTACTACCTCACCCAAACAGGAATTATCCTGACCTTAGGTAACTTAGTATCCATCTGACATGAAGTGACTTTTATCTACTACCTCACCCAAACAGGAATTATCCTGACCTTAGGTAACTTAGTATCCATCTGACATGAAGTGACTTGTATCTACTACCTCACCCAAACAGGAATTATCCTGACCTTAGGTAACTTAGTAGCCATCTGACATGAAGTGACTTGTATCTACTACCGCACCCAAACAGGAATTATCCTGACCTTAGGTAACTTAGTATCCATCTGACATGAAGTGACTTGTATCTACTACCTCACCCAAACAGGAATTATCCTGACCTTAGGTAACTTAGTATCCATCTGACATGAAGTGACTTGTATCTACTACCTCACCCAAACAGGAATTATCCTGACCTTAAGTAACTTAGTAGCCATCTGACATGAAGTGACTTTTATCTACTACCTCACCCAAACAGGAATTATCCTGACCTTAGGTAACTTAGTAGCCATCTGACATGAAGTGACTTTTATCTACTACCTCACCCAAACAGGAATTATCCTGACCTTAAGTAACTTAGTAGCCATCTGACATGAAGTGACTTTTATCTACTACCTCACCCAAACAGGAATTATCCTGACCTTAGGTAACTTAGTATCCATCTGACATGAAGTGACTTTTATCTACTACCTCACTCAAACAGGAATTATCCTGACCTTAGGTAACTTAGTAGCCATCTGACATGAAGTGACTTTTATCTACTACCTCACCCAAACAGGAATTATCCTGACCTTAGGTAACTTAGTAGCCATCTGACATGAAGTGACTTTTATCTACTACCTCACCCAAACAGGAATTATCCTGACCTTAATTAACTTAGTAGCCATCTGACATGAAGTGACTTTTATCTACTACCCAGGGCTTCGGAAACTTCGGTCCCGCCCGTCGGACATTTTTTGTACAAGCAAAAAAAAAAAAAAAAAAAAAAAAAGGTCGTCGGCACAGGGCTGTCTATGCGTGCATGTTTTGGATATGTCAAACAAACCGATTTTTTTTTTATTGAGATACCGCGATTGTCAACTTTAATCCATGTGCGTTATTAGACCACAATGTTTATTGCGTGTGTATTAGGTGAAATCTAAGACGTTTACTGTTTTTCTAAGCTCCCGTGATATGCTGTTATTATCAATATGCGTTACTGTCCACAATGCTTCATATTGCACGTCCGCCATATTGTTTACTAACAATCGTGAATTTTCGTATTCCGATGATACACGAATTATAATACAATCATCGCGAGGTTCAAATAGGAATTCAGGTATCACGATATAACGGGAACGGCTTGACGAGGTTCCAATATATTTATGTAAATGAAAGATATTAATGCCTAAAATAAAAGTTAATCGCGTTTCTGTATTTATTAATAAAGAAACAGTTACGAAGCGCGTATTAGGTAATTTTCAACACCCCGCGTGGAACCTCTTTGATAACAAACCGTCACCCTTGACCGACACTCGTTATGGCTTCCGTAATCAACACAGTTATTATTAAACAAACACACGTTTAAAGAAAGTTATTACGATTCGGACTGGGAAACAAAAGAAATAGACACGCGGCACGCAACTACCTAAGTCCACAGGTATTTACTGATTAATAAACAATCACCTGATTATTAGATCTTACGGTTGTACATATAAGTTGTAGTTGACAGGTAAACACGTTGTAAGGACAATACACTTAGTGAAGTCAGGTAGAGTTTAAAAGACCGACAGACAGACTAGCGGTAGTTTACTTTTGTCGGAAAACTGATTTGTCCGTTTAATATTCCTGTTGTAAAGTTGAAAATGTCCGAAAACAAAAAATGTCCGACTGGTGATTTTTCACGTCGGTCAAAATAAATTTTTGTCGGACATGTCCGGCAAATATGACCGTTTCCGGACCCCTGCTACTACCTCACCCAAACAGGAATTATCCTGACCTTAGGTAACTTAGTAGCCATCTGACATGAAGTGACTTTTATCTACTACCTCACCCAAACAGGAATTATCCTGACCTTAAGTAACTTAGTAGCCATCTGACATGAAGTGACTTTTATCTACTACCTCACCCAAACAGGAATTATCCTGACCTTAGGTAACTTAGTAGCCATCTGACATGAAGTGACTTGTATTTACTACCTCACCCAAACAGGAATTATCCTAACCTTAGGTAACTTAGTAGCCATCTGACATGAAGTGACTTGTATCTACTACCTCACCCAAACAGGAATTATCCTGACCTTAGGTAACTTAGTAGCCATCTGACATGAAGTGACTTTTATCTACTACCTCACCCAAACAGGAATTATCCTGACCTTAGGTAACTTAGTAGCCATCTGACATGAAGTGACTTTTATCTACTACCTCACCCAAACAGGAATTATCCTGACCTTAATTAACTTAGTAGCCATCTGACATGAAGTGACTTGTATCTACTACCTCACCTAAACAGGAATTATCCTAACCTTAGGTAACTTAGTAGCCATCTGACATGAAGTAACTTGTATCTACTACCGCACCCAAACAGGAATTATCCTGACCTTAGGTAACTTAGTAGCCATCTGACATGAAGTGACTTGTATCTACTACCTCACCCAAACAGGAATTATCCTGACCTTAGGTAACTTAGTAGCCATCTGACATGAAGTGACTTTTATCTACTACCTCACCCAAACAGGAATTATCCTGACCTTAGGTAACTTAGTATCCATCTGACATGAAGTGACTTGTATCTACTACCTCACCCAAA
Organism: Anadara kagoshimensis; assembly: GCA_021292105.1. Lineage (NCBI taxonomy): Eukaryota > Metazoa > Mollusca > Bivalvia > Arcoida > Arcidae > Anadara > Anadara kagoshimensis. The sequence continues at coordinate 475,041 of CM037865.1, forward strand.
CAGGAATTATCCTGACCTTAGGTAACTTAGTATCCATCTGACATGAAGTGACTTTTATCTACTACCTCACCCAAACAGGAATTACCATACTAACCTTAATTAACTTAGTATCCATCTGACATGAAGTGAATTTTATCTACTACCTCACCCAAACAGGAATTATCCTGACCTTAGGTAACTTAGTAGCCATCTGACATGAAGTGACTTTTATCTACTACCTCACCCAAACAGGAATTATCCTGACCTTAGGTAACTTAGTATCCATCTGACATGAAGTGACTTGTATCTACTACCTCACCCAAACAGGAATTATCCTGACCTTAGGTAACTTAGTAGCCATCTGACATGAAGTGACTTGCTTAAGGAAAGAACTTCTTTTGGTCTACCTTTGATTCTAAATTTTTGTTCATAGCTAAATCTCATTAAATCAGTCCACTTTTTATATATCGCAGGTTTGGCCGACATTATCACAAGCTTGTACAAAATATCAAGGAGATGTCCGTATTATAGAGAGATGTTGTAGATGTATTAGATTTGCTATTCGATGTTTAGGGAAGAGTTCAGCATCACTTCTTCAACCTTTAGTTTCACAGGTAAGTGTTCAATTATATAGTTTCTGCTCAAAAACAAACCAAGCAGTCTGACTATGGCTTAAACCCATAAAACTTACATGTAAATCCGAGTCTGCAACATTCTAGCATGCATTTTCCACAAGTAGTAACTACAGTAAATTAAAAATAAATGCTTCCTTATTCATGAAATAGCTATATTGGTTAGGTTTGGTAACATAATCTCTAAGTAGCGAGTTATATTTATAAAAATTCTGAATGTGAATTATGACTTTTAGTGAATTACATGTAAAATAAATGAACAGTCTCTCCAATTTCACAATCATAGATTTTCTTAATGCAAATCTGGCAAAAATTTTAAATCTTTATAATTTTGTTATATTTAAAGATATTCAGGGATTTTAGGTCTTTGAAAATCACTTGTAGATTGAAACATTTAATTTAGTATTTACATTTATTTTTGTCAAAAATGTATTAACTGTTCAAAAATATTACCAATATACCAGTATAATATGTTCGAACTTCCAAACTGGGGTCAGATATATAGGTAATAGCAGTATAATATGTCACTAACTTCCATACTGGGGTCAGATATATAGGTAATAGCAGTATAATATGTCACTAACTTCCATACTGGGGTCAGATACATAGGTAATAGCAGTATAAATGTCACTAACTTCCATACTGGGGTCATACATAGGTAATAGCAGTATAATATGCACTAACTTCCATACTGGGGTCAGATATATAGTAATAGCAGTATAATATGTCACTAACTTCCAACTGGGGTCAGATATATAGGTAATAGCAGTATAATATGTCACTAACTTCCAAACTGGGGTCAGATATATAGGTAATAGCAGTATAATATGTCACTAACTTCCATACTGGGGTCAGATATATAGGTAATAGCAGTATAATATGTCACTAACTTCCATACTGGGGTCAGATATATAGGTAATAGCAGTATAATATGTCACTAACTTCCAACTGGGGTCAGATATATAGGTAATAGCAGTATAATATGTCACTAACTTCCAAACTGGGGTCAGATATATAGGTAATAGCAGTATAATATGTCACTAACTTCCATACTGGGGTCAGATATATAGGTAATAGCAGTATAATATGTCACTAACTTCCAAACTGGGGTCAGATATATAGGTAATAGCAGTATAATATGTCACTAACTTCCATACTGGGGTCAGATATATAGGTAATAGCAGTATAATATGTCACTAACTTCCAACTGGGGTCAGATATATAGGTAATAGCAGTATAATATGTCACTAACTTCCAAACTGGGGTCAGATATATAGGTAATAGCAGTATAATATGTCACTAACTTCCAAACTGGGGTCAGATATATAGGTAATAGCAGTATAATATGTCACTAACTTCCATACTGGGGTCAGATATATAGGTAATAACAGTATAATATGTTACTAACTTCCATACTGGGGTCAGATATATAGGTAATAGCAGTATAATATGTCACTAACTTCCATACTGGGGTCAGATATATAGGTAATAGCAGTATAGTATGTCACTAACTTCCATACTGGGGTCAGATATATAGGTAATAGCAATATAATATATTACTAACTTCCATAATATAGTACATGTATTCTGATATGGAAGATTCACATTTTTCAGTAGAGACCCAAATACCAGTTAAAATCACACAATATTTCCTCCTACCATCTGTTCACACAAGGTTGTTATCTAGTGCACCCCTTCATTGTTATATTTGAGCTTGAATGAAGAATATCATGTTATGCTGATGAATCCATCAATCACAATCTCACATTTGATATTTGATCTGAGGCTGAAATTGTACCCAATTTTAAACCCTATATTTTACTTCAAATATTTAAGTGAATTTTCCTGATTTATTTTTACATTTTTTTTTGTATGAAAATTGATTTTCCCCACAATTACATATAACAACTGTTTTTCCTCTATTCTAAGAGTCATGGGCCAATTACCAAAAAGGGTTGTGTTATCCCTGCTATAAGAGTCATGGGCCAATTACCAAAAAAGGGTTGTGTTATCCCTGCTATAAGAGTCATGGGCCAATTACCAAAAAGGGTTGTGTTATCCCTGCTATAAGAGTCATGGGCCAATTACCAAAAAGGGTTGTGTTATCCCTGCTATAAGAGTCATGGGCCAATTACCAAAAAAGGGTTGTGTTATCCCTGCTATAAGAGTCATGGGCCAATTACCAAAAAAGGGTTGTGTTATCCCTGCTATAAGAGTCATGGGCCAATTACCAAAAGGGTTGTGTTATCCCTGCTATAAGAGTCATGGGCCAATTACCAAAAAAGGGTTGTGTTATCCCTGCTATAAGAGTCATGGGCCAATTACCAAAAAAGGGTTGTGTTATCCCTGCTATAAGAGTCATGGGCCAATTACCAAAAAAGGGTTGTGTTATCCCTGCTATAAGAGTCGTGGGCCAATTACCAAAAAGGGTTGTGTTATCCCTGCTATAAGAGTCATGGGCCAATTACCAAAAAGGGTTGTGTTATCCCTGCTATAAGAGTCATGGGCCAATTACCAAAAAGGGTTGTGTTATCCCTGCTATAAGAGTCATGGGCCAATTACCAAAAAGGGTTGTGTTATCCCTGCTATAAAAGTCGTGGGGCAATTACCAAAAAGGGTTGTGTTATCCCTGCTATAAGAGTCGTGGGCCAATTACCAAAAAGGGTTGTGTTATCCCTGCTATAAGTCATGGGCCAATTACCAAAAAGGGCTGTGTTATCCCTGCTATGAGAGTCATGGGCCAATTACCAAAAAGGGTTGTGTTATCCCTGCTATAAGAGTCATGGGCCAATTACCAAAAAGGGTTGTGTTATCCCTGCTATAAGAGTTGTGGGCCAATTACCAAAAAGGGTTGTGTTATCCCTGCTATAAGTCATGGGCCAATTACCAAAAAGGGCTGTGTTATCCCTGCTATAAGAGTCATGGGCCAATTACCAAAAAGGGTTGTGTTATCCCTGCTATAAGAGTCATGGGCCAATTACCAAAAAGGGTTGTGTTATCCCTGCTATAAGAGTCGTGGGCCAATTACCAAAAAGGGTTGTGTTATCCCTGCTATAAGAGTCATGGGCCAATTACCAAAAAGGGTTGTGTTATCCCTGCTATAAGAGTCGTGGGCCAATTACCAAAAAGGGTTGTGTTATCCCTGCTATAAGAGTCATGGGCCAATTACCAAAAAGGGTTGTGTTATACCTGATATAAGTTGTATATTTTATGTCTATTATTTGTGTTATACCTGATATAAGTTGTATATTTTATGTCTATTATTTGTGTTATACCTGATATAAGTGTATATTTTATGTCTATATTTGTGTTATTCCTGATATAAGTTGTATTTTATGTCTATTATTTTAGATGATAAAACTGTACCAAGGTACATCAAATTCTTGTTTTCTGTATCTGGAGTATACTAGTAGATGAGTATGGAACAGAACCTAATTTTCAACAGGGACTTTACATATGTTCAGGTATGTAAATCTATGTTCTCAGTAATGGTAGCATAAACAAAAATAGTTCTATGGATTTAAGAATTTTGAACTTTCACAACAAGTGTACAATGTGTAAATATATATGTTATACACCTGGCTGAACCATGCATTACAAAGGTGTTTTTATACTTCAGGCTTTCTGCGTACCTACATTTAGATTTTCAGAACACAATGGCCTTCGAACCACCCTGATACAGTAGATGATTTATTTAGACTTTGTTAAGGTAAGAATGTAATTTATAATACAGTAAATAAAAGGGCATTAATAAATATTTCCTTAGTTGTATCAGAACATAGATTAAATAGTGATATGGCGTTTTATATGGACGCTGTCATGATTTGATTCACTTACATGTTATATCAGGATTAGTCAGGGTAGAGGAAACAGGAATACCTGAAGATAAATGTCAAACTGGCTAACCCCACATGTGGATCTGTCTGAGCTTATCCAATTTATTGTTACAACCACTGGGCCATTAAGTCACCTGAGAACAATAGAATGTTACAGCACTGGGCCATTAAGTCACCTGGAACAATAGAATGTTACACCACTGGTCCATTAAGTCACCTGAGAACAATAGAATGTTACACACTAGGCCATTAAGTCACCTGAGAACAATAGAATGTTACACCACTGGTCCCTTAAGTCACCTGAGAACAATAGAATGTTACATCACTGTGCCATTAAGTCACCTGAGACAATAGATTGTTACACCACTGGTCCATTAAGTCACCTGAGAAAAATAGAATGTTACATCACTGGGCCATAAGTCACCTGAGAACAATAGAATGTTACACCACTGGTCCCTTAAGTCACCTGAGAACAATAGAATGTTACACCACTGGTCCATTAAGTCACCTGAGAACAATAGAATGTTACATCACTGGGCCATTAAGTCACCTGAGAACAATAGAATGTTACACCACTGGTCCCTTAAGTCACCTGAGAACAATAGAATGTTACATCATTCGGCCATTAAGTCACCTGAGAACAATAGAATGTTACACCACTGGTCCATTAAGTCACCTGAGAACAATAGAATGTTACATCATTCGGCCATTAAGTCACCTGAGAACAATAGAATGTTACACCACTGGTCCATTAAGTCACTGAGAACAATAGAATGTTACATCACGGGCCATTAAGTCACCTGAGAACAATAGAATGTTACACCACTGGTCCATTAAGTCACCTGAGAAAAATAGAATGTTACATCACTGGGCCATTAAGTCACCTGAGAACAATAGAATGTTACACCACTGGTCCCTTAAGTCACCTGAGAACAATAGAATGTTACATCATTTGGCCATTAAGTCACCTGAGAACAATAGAATGTTACACCACTGGTCCATTAAGTCACCTGAGAACAATAGAATGTTACACCACTGGTCCATTAAGTCACCTGAGAACAATAGAATGTTACATCACTGGGTCATTAAGTCACCTGAGAACAATAGAATGTTACACCACTGGTCCATTAAGTCACCTGAGAAAAATAGAATGTTACATCACTGGTCCATTAAGTCACCTGAGAACAATAGAATGTTACACCACTGGGCCATTAAGTCAACTGAGAACAATAGAATGTTACACCACTGGGCCATCAAGTCACCTGAGAACAATAGAATGTTACACCACTGGGCCATCAAGTCACCTGAGAACAATAGAATGTTACACCACTGGGCCATCAAGTCACCTGAGAACAATAGAATGTTACACCACTGGGCCATCAAGTCACCTGAGAACAATAGAATGTTACACCACTGGGCCATCAAGTCACCTGAGAACAATAGAATGTTACACCACTGGTCCATTAAGTCATCTGAGAACAATAGAATGTTACATCACTGGGCCATTAAGTCACCTGAGAACAATAGAATGTTACATCACTGGGCCATTAAGTCACCTGTATATGTAGTATTTAACTGGGAAACCAAAATTATTACATGTATATGTATAATGGATTGTATTGTTATCACCAAGCGAAGTTAAAATTGTAATTTATGGTACTGAATACTGTATTAAGAATAAAAGGAAAAACAGAACCATTCAGTCAATTCCTGAAAATGACATTTTTCTGAAAATAAATACATGTATGGCTGTTACAGCCAGACTGAGGAATTTTGGATTGGATATGATATACATAATTATATATTTAGTTTTATTATATTTATTAAGCAAGTTCCTATGTTGTTTTTACAATTTTTACAACATTAAAATAAAAATGTGAAGATTTATTTTTTAGATTTATCAGAGAGCACCTATAGCTTATTTACAAGGTCCAATGGTTAAACCTATTTTATGTTGTGCAATAGCAGCTTGTTCACTAGATCCGTGATGCCAATGCTTCTGTGATGAAATATTTAACAGATTTTGTCAGATGTGCTACGGAAAAGGAGGTATGTTCAACATTAATGGATTTTTACAGATTCAGTTCAGATTTATAGGTTAGATTTCACAGAGAAATAACAGTTTCTCGCCCATTTGTCGCCATTTAAGAAATTTTATTTTCCTAAAATACAGTATAATAAAACCCTTTTTCTGAAGACAGCCTTATTGTCCATATCTGTCCACATGACCACGTGACATTTAGTGACGTCATAATCAAAAGACAATTACAACACCTCATCATGGGAAAATGACATCCAATTCTTAAAAAATTAGAAATTTTGAGTGTGTTTCAAATGTTAAGTATGGGAGTTTGAATGAATAACTTTGTTTTGTAGTTTAAACATATTATAAACCAAAATCAGTCACAATCTTTCCAATGGTCATATTTATTTTAAAGTAGAACATTGAATAACAAAGTTAGATTTTACAAACTTAGCATCAATATATTTCGAGCGTATTTGAGCCAAATATTGGCATTAAAATGGAAGAAAAATAATCCATTATTAGTTTATTCATGTACGATAGGAAAATTTCGGCAAGCCTTGTCTCTTAGTGAAATGTTCAACCCCTCAGGTGAGATTTCTTTATCCTACATGGATACTCATAATGGATTCTTATAATCTTTGTCTTATATTAGTATAAAACACAATTGTGTGGAGCATTAGTTTATTGTTTTGACATGACATATTGAGGATATTGTCTGCCTAATCCATTCATACTTACTAATATATTTGTCAATAATACCCATCTTAAAGTGATTAAAACTTTGAAACAAAACAAATACAATTTAAGCATATATACTCAACATTATATACAGTAGTGTTATTATAACTGGAATGTTTACTTTGATACCTGAATATCATGCACGAGTCCCTCATGATTTAGTAAATACAATTTTTATACCCCATCACACATATTAGGGAGGTATCATGCGACAACCTAAGTTATCATTGACTGATATGTGTCTGTCTGTCTGTCTGGCAGTCGTCTGTCACCCATCCATCTTTTGTCTGTCTGTCTGTCTGTCTTGTAAATCCCAGGAATTTCAAAATTATAAATCAAGTAATTTCACCTAAAGAAATACATATTTATTATATATTTACAGAATGTTTATGTAAATAAAAGAGTGTAGATTTAAAGGGTTTATGTAAATAAAAGAGTGTAGATTTAAAGGGTTTATGTAAATAAAGAGTGTAGATTTAAAGGATCATATATACATAAAGTACTTTGATTGAGATAAACTAATAACATGTATTATTATACCTCACATATATTAAAACACTTTTCATTGGATATGTTCCAATCACAGACATGTAATAAATGAGATATTTCCCACAGAATCACGTCGGCGTGTGACAACTTCTCACAGCCATGCGATAATACTATTATCACCCGGTGATAACCCGGTACAAGGGAAATAACTCGTACAACAGGACAGTGTTGTCATTTTTGTAAACAATAACAATGGCGACCAGTCGTTTTTTGTAGTTCGTTGGAATGGAAGCGGACTTGGAGTTAATTATGCATGACAAAGATGCAGAAAACACAAAAAGGGTCACCCAAGCTTCAGTAAAAATACTAAAAATGTATTTGATGGAAACGAAGAGAGAAGTAAACATAGATTCTGCGGAATCTAAAGTATGTAAGCAGGTGCCAGTAAAGGATGGTTGAAAGTGTAAACTGTCAGCATTTAATTTAAAATTTATATATTGTTTGTGTCATTTTACATGGTAAGCTTTGTTCGGTATAATAAAATAATAATTGCCCTCTAGGTATGTGGACATCCAGAATTGTCACCCTTCAGAAGGGTGACAACCCTTCTGTCAGGTGACAATTCTGGATGTCCACATACCTAGAGAGCAATTATTGTATATTAATGTTTTTGCCATTTGAAATGTGATCCAATATTGACTTTAAATCATTAGTAAAATTTATTTTGTAAAATTTAACATTTCTTAATGAAACTTATGTGTTTACATATGTATATAACAGGATGAGGAGACTTATGAAACAAGGAAAACTGTTGTTAAAGGTTTACTCCATGATCATGGTCAGGCATTGGTTCATGCCCTGGTGCATGCTGTTATATTTTGTTTACCAACATTCATGACAGCAGATATTGGAGAAGTGATATTAACTTATGATGATAGATAGGCCGGTGAGTATACTGTTACCAACTAATCTTGTATAAAATTACTATGAAGTATATCTGAGATATAGGCAGTACTCTAAGGGGGTACCAACTAATTTGTATAAATTACTATGAAGTATATCTGAGATATAGGCAGTACTCTAAGGGGGTACCAACTAATCTTGTATAAAATTACTATGAAGTATATCTGAGATATAGGCAGTACTCTAAGGGGGTACCAACTTATCTTGTATAAAATTACTATGAAGTATATCTGAGATATAGGCAGTACTCTAAAGGGGTACCAACTAATCTTGTATAAAATTACTATGAAGTATATCTGAGATATAAGCAGTACTCTAAGGGGGTACCAACTAAATTTGTATAAAATTACTATGAAGTATATATCTGAGATATAGGCAGTACTCTAAGGGGGTACCAACTAAATTTGTATAAAATTACTATGAAGTATATCTGAGATATAGGCAGTACTCTAAGGGGGTACCAACTAATCTTGTATAAAATTACCATGAAGTATATCTGAGATATAGGCAGTACTCTAAGGGGGTACCAACTAAATTTGTATAGAATTACTATGAAGTATATCTGAGATATAGGCAGTACTCTAAGGGGGTACCAACTTATCTTGTATAAAATTACTATGAAGTATATCTGAGATATAGGCAGTACTCTAAAGGGGTACCAACTAATCTTGTATAAAATTGCCATGAAGTATATCTGAGATATAGGCAGTACTCTAAGGGGGTACCAACTAATCTTGTATAAAATTAATGAAGTATATCTGAGATATAGGCAGTACTCTAAGGGGTACCAACTAATTTGTATAAAATGACCATGAAGTATATCTGAGATATAGGCAGTACTCTAAGGGGGTACCAACTAATCTTGTATAAAATGACCATGAAGTATATCTGAGATATAGGCAGTACTCTAAGGGGGTACCAACTAATCTTGTATAAATGACCATGAAGTATATCTGAGATATAGGCAGTACTCTAAGGGGGTACCAACTAATCTTGTATAAAATTACATGAAGTATATCTGAGATATAGGCAGTACTCTAAGGGGTACCAACTAATCTTGTCTAAATGACCATGAAGTATATCTGAGATATAGGCAGTACTCTAAGGGGGTACCAACTAATCTTGTATAAAATACTATGAAGTATATCTGAGATATAGGCAGTACTCTAAGGGGGTACCAACTAATCTTGTATAAAATACCATGAAGTATATCTGAGATATAGGCAGTACTCTAAGGGGGTACCAACTAATCTTGTATAAAATTACCATGAAGTATATCTGAGATATAGGCAGTACTCTAAGGGGGTACCAACTAATCTTGTATAAAATTACATGAAGTATATCTGAGATATAGGCAGTACTCTAAGGGGGTACCAACTAATCTTGTATAAAATACCATGAAGTATATCTGAGATATAGGCAGTACTCTAAGGGGGTACCAACTAATCTTGTATAAAATGACATGAAGTATATCTGAGATATAGGCAGTACTCTAAGGGGTACCAACTAATCTTGTATAAAATGACATGAAGTATATCTGAGATATAGGCAGTACTCTAAGGGGGTACCAACTAATCTTGTATAAAATTACATGAAGTATATCTGAGATATAGGCAGTACTCTAAGGGGGTACCAACTAATCTTGTCTAAAATTACATGAAGTATATCTGAGATATAGGCAGTACTCTAAGGGGGTACCAACTAATCTTGTATAAAATTACTATGAAGTATATCTGAGATATAGGCAGTACTCTAAGGGGTACCAACTAATCTTGTATAAAATTACCTATGAAGTATATCTGAGATATAGGCAGTACTCTAAGGGGGTACCAACTAATCTTGTATAAAATTACATGAAGTATATCTGAGATATAGGCAGTACTCTAAGGGGGTACCAACTAATCTTGTATAAAATTACATGAAGTATATCTGAGATATAGGCAGTACTCTAAGGGGGTACCAACTAATCTTGTATAAAATTACCATGAAGTATATCTGAGATATAGGCAGTACTCTAAGGGGGTACCAACTAATCTTGTATAAAATTACATGAAGTATATCTGAGATATAGGCAGTACTCTAAGGGGTACCAACTAATCTTGTAAAATTACATGAAGTATATCTGAGATATAGGCAGTACTCTAAGGGGGTACCAACTAATCTTGTATAAAATTACTATGAAGTATATCTGAGATATAGGCAGTACTCTAAGGGGGTACCAACTAATCTTGTATAAAATTACTATGAAGTATATCTGAGATATAGGCAGTACTCTAAGGGGGTACCAACTAATCTTGTATAAAATTACTATGAAGTATATCTGAGATATAGGCAGTACTCTAAGGGGGTACCAACTAATCTTGTATAAAATACTATGAAGTATATCTGAGATATAGGCAGTACTCTAAGGGGGTACCAACTAATAGGTGATTAATCAAGAGTATTAACAATAAATCAGTTAATAAGTTTATATTCTTTTATTCTTTTCTAGACTTTATGTAAATGGTTAGAGACAACATTAAAATCTTTACCTAAGGAGAGTACTGGAGGTGCTGTTACAGTTACACATAAACAGCTTACAGATTTCCATAAAGCTGTCACAAGGTTAGTAGCCATAACTAAAGTGTAGGAGAAGCCAATACTTGATTTAAAGAAATTGATTTTGTACCCTACCCCAACTTGATGTTAGAAAAATAGGATCCAAGTCACATTTGAAATTTTTAATTCTATACCTTTTCCCCAACTTGGTGCTAGAACAAGGGTCCAAGTCACATTTGAAATCATTTCCAGACAAGTTAATGCTAGAACATAGGGTCAAAGTCACATTTGAAATCCTTTCCCGACAAGTTGATGCTAGAACATAGGGTCCAAGTCACATTTGAAATCCTTTCCCGACAAGTTGATGCAAGAACATAGGGTCCAAGTCACATTTGAAATCCTTTCCCGACAAGTTGATGCTAGAACATAGGGTCCAAGTCACATTTGAAATCCTTTCCCGACAAGTTGATGCTAGAACATAGGGTCCAAGTCACATTTGAAATCCTTTCCCGACAACTTTATGCTAGAACATAGGGTCCAAGTCACATTTGAAATCCTTTCCCGACAATTTTATGCTAGAGCGTAGGGTGCATCTCAAATTCAAAAAAATCAAGACTTGTATCCCTGTCTTATTCAGAAGGAAATGAAATGCAATATTATATCTGTCATCCAGTTTGCACACATGATCCAGATGGAAGAGCATGTTATGTATATTCATTGTTATCTTGTTAAATGATAAAACATGACTTAACTATTGATTACTTTTTGAGTAATGTCATTGTTTTAATTTATTTTTTAGTGCTGAAAACATGAAACAAGTTTCTGGTGCTCTACGAGAATTTTCAAGACTTCTATAGATAGAACTGTGATATAAACTATATATGTTAGGTGTAAGTTCCATATGTATCTCCTTACATGTGCAATCATTTACCCTGGAACTGACGACCCAAACTACACAATAACACACACACAGCTTAAAAGTAGGTCAGCTGTTAAAATGCTCAGGGAGTGTTCAGTTAGGCAACAGAAGGGTGGATTTAGTCTGGGAGTATTCAGTATTTATCATTGAGTGACTGGATAGATAACACTGAGCTCACTACAGAAGAGGGTTAAAGATTGCTGGAAATCTATCACAAAATGTAGAATGATCTGGCATGCAGTTGTTTATATAATTTTATAGTACAAGTAGGCTTATTAAAGAATTAGTTTAAGTTTTTATACAAAAATTATGCAAGCTTAATAGCAGGAAAGATTAAAGTAAACGTTCATCTTGACTATTGTTTCTATTTTAATTGTTAGATATGAGTACATCACATGATAAACGTGAAGGATATTGATTGGACATCTGTATTAGATAACCTTCTTTCCATTGGTTGGTTCTCCATCTTTTATCAAGTGTAGCTATGGAATGACACTATCCTTCTACACCTCCATTTCAAATAGACTGATCAGTATAATATGAAATCTAATTAGTGAAAATATTTAGGGATAATAATTGATCTAGTCTAGGATTGGTTGCCACAAAATATAGAATATAGCAATAGTCATGACTTAATGATAATACATGTAGGTTTAAACTTCTTATTACTAGTTAACACATCTCTCTTGTTGGTGATTACTATAGTCCGATCACATTTTCAGTGATGAAAAAACATGTTTTGAATGGGTGGTGTGATTCAAACTTAGATATCTCACTTAAAATAACGTCAATAGACTTGAAATTTCACATGTGTTATAAGAACATTTTTTTCATATTTTGATTTTTTTTTCAAATATTCTCAGCTTTTTCAATTTTTTTAATTTATATGAATAAATTTTAATAAACTTTTTCGATAAAAGTTGATGAGAAAGTAATACTTGTTCGTTTGCAGTCTTGTTTTAAAGATAAGTATTTAAAATACTTTTTTTCTATCTGCATGGTTAAATTTTTAATATTCAATGTAGTTGTTGGGAATCAAAATTTAGCAATTAATTGACAGGTAGCTGTTGTCCCTCTGATATTTTGATATGGCATATTCGACAGTTTCATTCATGTAAGTCATTCATAATTGGGTTCTGATTGGCTAGTATGTATTCATGCGATACAGGTTTATACAGGTGTTTCTATTCCTAACTAGTTTACGTCACGGACTAACCATTTGCACTTGATTATGAATGGACAACAGGTAAAACAGCACAAACATCAAAATAATGAATAATATTCATTTATTACACATGACACAATTTTTTAAATTAATGTTTTAAAACTACAAAACCTTCAAGCTCATCTAACAAAGCTGCGATTTTTGTCTCAAAAGATGTAGTTTTTGGGGATAATGCATTTTACTACGTGATAGGCATCATCTGAATTCAGATGCGCATCTGATAAAAACAGGTTTTATTTGATTTTTAGACTTAATATAAGAAATTTAATCAAATTATTTAAACACGTGTTATAAAAATAACAGATCTACATATACATATAACATTAATAAAATTTGAGGTAAGTAATCCACGATCTTTTTTAAACCACATGATTTTCATCACTGAATAAGTGATCGGACTATAGTTAACACATCTCTCTTTTTACCAAAATATGCCTTTTACATTTTATTTAGTCACTAAGTATTGTTTTTTTTTAGACACAAAGGAAATGAAATACTCATTCTTTTTTTATGCATAATGTTAAAAAGTACTAAAATGCCTATGTAAATTACATAGCATTTAACTTAGTACCATAGTAATATTTCAAGCATTTTTTTTAATAAATGTAGGGTTGTTCATGGTTTATATTAAAAAGAAATTAGGCACTTTCAATTTCTTATGCCCCTGAAAATGTTTTAAAATGTACAATAACACCAGCATAAATGTGCCATTAATCACAATTAGCCGTGTAGGTGAAAGATCAAGGTCAAGAGGTCAGATCTAAGATTTTTTGCATTAGATTTCATGTCTGCTTAATAACTTCTGGTGTTATTGATGTGTTTTGATAACTTTTGTACAAGAATATAACAGCATATGACAGTGTGCCGTGATCAAAGTTCTGGCTTATTTGTTACATTTATTTTATTTTATTTATTAACTTGTTACAAATTTATATCAATTACTGCTTATGTATGGTGAATCATCTTTAGTTTTGTATTTAAAAATCAAAGAGGTTTTGTTGGCCAATGTTATCTAAAGTGCATTTATGTTACATGGCTATTCATCAACTTTCTATACATTTTTATACATTATTTGAAGTAATTTGGTAATAACATAAAGCTATATACTGGACATTAATCAATATTTTGTTATGTACAGTTCTGTCGGCCATCTTGGATGCAACAGAAATTTGGTTTGTTCAAACTTTTAATCTGCTGCATCCACACTTCCACACAAAAATTGGTTATATTTGATGCCCAAACATTTATTATTACTCATAAAAGGCAGAACATGCAAAAAGAAGATGTTACATTCAGAGCATTCTCTGTAACATCTTAGCTAGTTGGAGCTAAACTGTGTCTTACATTGTAATGAATACAGCAGTTGGGTATCACAGGCCATCTTGTTTGTACAGAATTTACCTCACAAAATATTGAGTTTTCAGCTGAAGTAAAAACCAATATTTTCTACCTTTTAACTCAACTTCTTGAAGGTATTTAACCCATACATTCCTGCATTTGAGAGCAGAAAATTATCCTCAAGTTAGCATCAACCCATGAACCATTAACTTTTGAGAGCATTTTCAGTATCTACTTAACAAATCACCACTACCTTTTGAGGGCAGAGTATTTTCATTATCTTTTTGACATCAGTGATTCACCACCTGTATTCTTGCCTTTTTTAGAACAGAGTATTTTAAGTATCAATTTGGTACCAAAGATTTATGTATCCTTGATTTTGTGACCAGAGTATTTCAGTATTAGAGAGAGAGGTGTGAAATAATAGCCATTGTACAAAGTTTATTGATTAAGGATAGTTTTGTTGTCAGTATTTATCAGTGCTGGTTCAATGTTCATTGATTTCACTTCAGTGTTTTTGTACAGTGTTCACGACAGTGAAAAAGCATGCATCTAAGATCGGGCTTCTTTTCTATGAAATAGAATTAGATAGTACACATCAGAAATAATGTGCCTGGTAAATGAACTTGAAAGGAATATATCTGTTTTATTGCGAGATATGTATTCCTAGACGAGTAATGCATTTGGTTACATATGCACATTTGGAATAAATTTTCTGAATATATTTCAGAATCTAGTAACATATTGCGGCGGGATGCATCTATTAATTTTTGCAGTCTGGCGAACTGATCTCATAAAATACAATAAAAAGTAGTCCGGGAAGTTTATGTCCAACGATGTAAAATCATAACTTTTTATGAAATAAACAAAAATGGCAGCAGAATTTAACTAATTCTTTATAAAATCTGCGGTAATTTAAATTTATTTTGAAGAGTATAATAACGTATTTTTGTGTTGAGGTAATCTGTCACATTTTAAAACTGATTTATCGATTAGATGTGACTTCCGTGAAAGGGAGATAAATCGTACAGTGCCATGTGGAAACTTAGCACATGGAATACAAATGTTGATTTTAAATACTTTACCGATTTGGAAGTAAAATTAACATGAAACGGGAATATTGTGAGTGATAATCTGCAGTTTATTAAAACCAGACTTAACAGCAAATGATCCAGTTACATACAAATGCTAAAATGAACCCCCTCATAGCGGCGGTCGGATCTGCAAAAACTCTACTTTCTCTCTATCCAAAATGACAAACAACGATCAGGTACAATTTATAAAACTTTATTAAATTTTAATTACTGATCGTCTTTTTCATATATTTATGGAATTATTATTTTCTGCCATTTTTTGCTTAGTAATACATGGTTTGGTACATTGTTTCATCATTCATATGCATTGATCGACCCCTCATCCCCAAGTTTTAAAGCATTGCATTAATTTCTGTATATAGAGAAAAAATCTGCAAATTTACAAATATTATCAATTGTCTAAGAACTAAAACACCCATTTTGGACCCCATGTTCTAAAACGTTGAAATTCACGCCTGAATCACACCTGTATCAAAGACTTCATAAGTTTGTCCAGTTAAAAATAAGGCAACCCTATTCCTATTTCCGAATTAAAAACTTCAAAACTTTCAAAACTAAACACTTCATGTCATCTGGAGTGGATGTTTCTTATGACATTGCCTAAATTAATGTCATTAACAAGGTGTTATAAGTGATTTGCATTTTAATTGTTGTCCTTTGTTGAACCTTTAATATATGCATATGGGATTACCAAGGGAACAAACTACAACCAATTTTAGTAAAAAATATTACTAGAGAGCCAAAGTTTGTAGTTTCACTCTGTACTGGGTAACAACATGACTCATTAGAGCCAAAGTTTGTAGTTTAAATCCTGTACTGGGTAACAACGTGACTTGTAAGATCTTAAATTTGTAGTTTCACTCTGTACTGGGTAACAACATAACTCATTAGAGCCAAAGTTTGTAGTTTAACTCCTGTACTGGGTAACAACATGACTCATTAGAGCCAAAGTTTGTAGTTTCACTCTGTACTGGGTAAATGTAGTTTCACCCCTGTATTAAGTAATGACATAACTCGTTAGAGCCAAAGTTTATAGTTTCACTCTGTACTGGGTAACAACATGACTCGTTAGAGCCAAAGTTTGTAGTTTCACTCTGTACGGGGTAACAACATGACTCATTAGAGCCAAAGTTTGTAGTTTAACTCCTGTATTGGGTAACAACATGACTCATTAGAGCCAAAGTTTGTAGTTTCACTCTGTACTGGGTAACAACATGACTCATTAGAGCCAAAGTTTGTAGTTTCACTCTGTACTTGGTAACAACATGACTCATTAGAGCCAAAGTTTGTAGTTTCACTCTGTACTGGGTAACAACATGACTTGTTAGAGCCAAAGTTTGTAGTTTCACTCTGTACTGGGTAACAACATGATTCGTTAGAGCCAAAGTTTGTAGTTTCACTCTGTACTGGGTAACAACATGACTTGTAAGAGCTTAAGTTTGTAGTTTCACTCTGTACTTGGTAACAACATGACCCGTTAGAGCCAAAGTTTGTAGTTTCACTCTGTACTTGGTAACAACATCGTTAGAGCCAAAGTTTGTAGTTTCACTCTGTACTGGGTAACAACATGACTTGTTAGAGCCAAAGTTTGTAGTTTCACTTTGTACTGGGTAACAACATGATTCGTTAGAGCCAAAGTTTGTAGTTTCACTCTGTACTTGGTAACAACATGACTCGTTAGAGCCAAAGTTTGTAGTTTCACTCTGTACTGGGTAACAACATGACTCGTTAGAGCCAAAGTTTGTAGTTTAACTCTGTACTGGGTAAATGTAGTTTCACCCCTGTATTAAGTAATGACATGACTTGTTAGAGCCAAAGTTTGTAGTTTCACTCCTGTACTGGGTAACAACATGATTCGTTAGAGCCAAAGTTTGTAGTTTCAGAATTAATAGATCAACACTAATTGATTGTTTTACATTAGTAAATTAAATCCATTGCTGTATCTTGTATGTAATATTGAACCAGTATTGTGGAGAACTGTCACACAGTAAATAGGTTTGTTATCATGTATGTAATATTGAACCAGTATTGTGGAGAACTGTCACACAGTAAATAGGTTTGTAATCATGTATGTAATATTGAACCAGTATTGTGGAGAACTGTCACACAGTAAATAGGTTTGTAATCATGTATGTAATATTGAACCAGTATTGTGGAGAACTGTCACACAGTAAATAGGTTTGTAATCATGTATGTAATATTGAACCAGTATTGTGGAGAACTGTCACACAGTAAATAGGTTTGTAATCATGTATGTAATATTGAACCAGTATTGTGGAGAACTGTCACACAGTAAATAGGTTTGTAATCATGTATGTAATATTGAACCAGTATTGTGGAGAACTGTCACACAGTAAATAGGTTTGTTATCATGTATGTAATATTGAACCAGTATTGTGGAGAACTGTCACACAGTAAATAGGTTTGTAATCATGTATGTAATATTGAACCAGTATTGTGGAGAACTGTCACACAGTAAATAGGTTTGTTATCATGTATATAATATTGAACCAGTATTGTGGAGAACTGTCACACAGTAAATAGGTTTGTAATCATGTATGTAATATTGAACCAGTATTGTGGAGAACTGTCACACAGTAAATAGGTTTGTAATCATGTATGTAATATTGAACCAGTATTGTGGAGAACTGTCACACAGTAAATAGGAATGTTATCATGTATGTAATATTGAACCAGTATTGTGGAGAACTGTCACACAGTAAATAGGTTTGTTATCATGTATGTAATATTGAACCAGTATTGTGGAGAACTGTCACACAGTAAATAGGTTTGTTATCATGTATGTAATATTGAACCAGTATTGTGGAGAACTGTCACACAGTAAATAGGTTTGTAATCATGTATGTAATATTGAACCAGTATTGTGGAGAACTGTCACACAGTAAATAGGTTTGTTATCATGTATGTAATATTGAACCAGTATTGTGGAGAACTGTCACACAGTAAATAGGAATGTTATCATGTATATAATTTGTATAGACAAAATGTACATACAACTGTATATAAAGTACAAAATAATGAATATTTATTTTATTTGTAAAGAAATCTTGTACATTGTAAACATTTTAGATTTTTTTATAAAAAAGAGGTAATAGTACAATTATGTTGACATGTTGATTAAGAAAAAATGTAGCTTAGTTTTTTTTGTATTATGTATCTGTAGTAGTGTAATGTACAGTAGATACTGAATAAACTGAAAACGGAACTAATCTGAACAGTATAATGTACAGTAGATACTGAATAAACTGAAAACGGAACTAATCTGAACAGTATAATGTACAGTAGATACTGAATAAACTGAAAACAGAACTAATCTGAACAGTATAATGTACAGTAGATACTGAATAAACTGAAAACGGAACTAATCTGAACAGTATAATGTACAGTAGATACTGAATAAACTGAAAACAGAACTAATCTGAACAGTATAATGTACAGTAGATACTGAATAAACTGAAAACAGAACTAATCTGAACAGT
Source organism: Anadara kagoshimensis (assembly GCA_021292105.1). Lineage (NCBI taxonomy): Eukaryota > Metazoa > Mollusca > Bivalvia > Arcoida > Arcidae > Anadara > Anadara kagoshimensis. The sequence continues at coordinate 494,318 of CM037865.1, forward strand.
ATAATGTACAGTAGATACTGAATAAACTGAAAACAGAACTAATCTGAACAGTATAATGTACAGTAGATACTGAATAAACTGAAAACAGAACTAATCTGAACAGTATAGAAAGTGGTCAGAATGTTTTCACTGTATTACAGAAAGTGGTCAGAATGTTTACACTGTATTACAGTTAGTGGTCAGAATGTTTACACTGTATTACAGAAAGTGGTCAGAATGTTTACACTGTATTACAGAAAGTGGTCAGAATGTTACACTGTATTACAGAAAGTGGTCAGAATGTTTACACTGTATTACAGTTAGTGGTCAGAATGTTTACACTGTATTACAGAAAGTGGTCAGAATGTTTACACTGTATTACAGAAAGTGGTCAGAATGTTTACACTGTATTACAGAAAGTGGTCAGAATGTTTACACTGTATTACAGAAAGTGGTCAGAATGTTTACACTGTATTACAGAAAGTGGTCAGAATGTTTACACTGTATTACAGAAAGTGGTCAGAATGTTTACACTGTATTACAGAAGGTGGTCAGAATGTTTACACTGTATTACAGAAAGTGGTCAGAATGTTTACACTGTATTACAGAAAGTGGTCAGAATGTTTACACTGTATTACAGTTAGTGGTCAGAATGTTTACACTGTATTACAGAAAGTGGTCAGAATGTTTACACTGTATTACAGAAAGTGGTCAGAATGTTTACACTATTACAGAAAGTGGTCAGAATGTTTACACTGTATTACAGAAAGTGGTCAGAATGTTTACACTGTATTACAGAAAGTGGTCAGAATGTTTACACTGTATTACAGAAAGTGGTCAGAATGTTTACACTGTATTACAGAAAGTGGTCAGAATGTTTACACTGTATTACAGAAAGTGGTCAGAATGTTTACACTGTATTACAGTTAGTGGTCAGAATGTTTACACTGTATTACAGAAAGTGGTCAGAATGTTTACACTGTATTACAGTTAGTGGTCAGAATGTTTACACTGTATTACAGAAAGTGGTCAGAATGTTTACACTGTATTACAGTTAGTGGTCAGAATGTTTACACTGTATTACAGTTAGTGGTCAGAATGTTTACACTGTATTACAGAAAGTGGTCAGAATGTTTACACTGTATTACAGAAAGTGGTCAGAATGTTTACACTGTATTACAGAAAGTGGTCAGAATGTTTTCACTGTATTACAGAAAGTGGTCAGAATGTTTACACTGTATTACAGAAAGTGGTCAGAATGTTTACACTGTATTACAGTTAGTGGTCAGAATGTTTACACTGTATTACAGAAAGTGGTCAGAATGTTTACACTGTATTACAGTTAGTGGTCAGAATGTTTACACTGTATTACAGAAAGTGGTCAGAATGTTTACACTGTATTACAGTTAGTGGTCAGAATGTTTACACTGTATTACAGTTAGTGGTCAGAATGTTTACACTGTATTACAGAAAGTGGTCAGAATGTTTACACTGTATTACAGTTAGTGGTCAGAATGTTTACACTGTATTACAGAAAGTGGTCAGAATGTTTACACTGTATTACAGTTAGTGGTCAGAATGTTTACACTGTATTACAGAAAGTGGTCAGAATGTTTACACTGTATTACAGAAAGTGGTCAGAATGTTTACACTGTATTACAGAAGGTGGTCAGAATGTTTACACTGTATTACAGAAAGTGGTCAGAATGTTTACACTGTATTACAGAAAGTGGTCAGAATGTTTACACTGTACTACAGAAAGTGGTCAGAATGTTTACACTGTATTACAGAAAGTGGTCAGAATGTTTTCACTGTATTACAGAAAGTGGTCAGAATGTTTACACTGTATTACAGTTAGTGGTCAGAATGTTTACACTGTATCACAGTTAGTGGTCAGAATGTTTACACTGTATTACAGTTAGTGGTCAGAATGTTTACACTGTATTACAGAAAGTGGTCAGAATGTTTACACTGTATTACAGAAGGTGGTCAGAATGTTTACACTGTATTACAGAAAGTGGTCAGAATGTTTACACTGTATTACAGTTAGTGGTCAGAATGTTTACACTGTATTACAGTTAGTGGTCAGAATGTTTACACTGTTTTACAGAAAGTGGTCAGAATGTTTACACTATTACAGAAAGTGGTCAGAATGTTTACACTGTATTACAGAAAGTGGTCAGAATGTTTACACTGTATTACAGAAAGTGGTCAGAATGTTTACACTGTTTTACAGAAAGTGGTCAGAATGTTTACACTATTACAGAAAGTGGTCAGAATGTTTACACTGTATTACAGAAAGTGGTCAGAATGTTTACACTGTATTACAGAAAGTGGTCAGAATGTTTACACTATTACAGAAAGTGGTCAGAATGTTTACACTGTATTACAGAAAGTGGTCAGAATGTTTACACTGTATTACAGAAAGTGGTCAGAATGTTTACACTGTATTACAGAAAGTGGTCAGAATGTTTACACTGTTTTACAGAAAGTGGTCAGAATGTTTACACTGTTTTACAGAAAGTGGTCAGAATGTTTACACTGTATTACAGAAAGTGGTCAGAATGTTTACACTATTACAGAAAGTGGTCAGAATGTTTACACTGTATTACAGAAAGTGGTCAGAATGTTTACACTGTATTACAGAAAGTGGTCAGAATGTTTACACTGTATTACAGAAAGTGGTCAGAATGTTTACACTGTTTTACAGAAAGTGGTCAGAATGTTTACACTATTACAGAAAGTGGTCAGAATGTTTACACTGTATTACAGAAAGTGGTCAGAATGTTTACACTGTATTACAGAAAGTGGTCAGAATGTTTACACTATTACAGAAAGTGGTCAGAATGTTTACACTGTATTACAGAAAGTGGTCAGAATGTTTACACTGTATTACAGAAAGTGGTCAGAATGTTTACACTGTTTTACAGAAAGTGGTCAGAATGTTTACACTATTACAGAAAGTGGTCAGAATGTTTACACTGTATTACAGAAAGTGGTCAGAATGTTTACACTGTATTACAGAAAGTGGTCAGAATGTTTACACTGTATTACAGAAAGTGGTCAGAATGTTTACACTATTACAGAAAGTGGTCAGAATGTTTACACTATTACAGAAAGTGGTCAGAATGTTTACACTGTATTACAGAAAGTGGTCAGAATGTTTACACTGTATTACAGAAAGTGGTCAGAATGTTTACACTGTATTACAGAAAGTGGTCAGAATGTTTACACTGTATTACAGAAAGTGGTCAGAATGTTTACACTATTACAGAAAGTGGTCAGAATGTTTACACTATTACAGAAAGTGGTCAGAATGTTTACACTGTATTACAGAAAGTGGTCAGAATGTTTACACTGTATTACAGAAAGTGGTCAGAATGTTTACACTGTTTTACAGAAAGTGGTCAGAATGTTTACACTATTACAGAAAGTGGTCAGAATGTTTACACTGTATTACAGAAAGTGGTCAGAATGTTTACACTGTATTACAGAAAGTGGTCAGAATGTTTACACTATTACAGAAAGTGGTCAGAATGTTTACACTGTATTACAGAAAGTGGTCAGAATGTTTACACTGTATTACAGAAAGTGGTCAGAATGTTTACACTGTATTACAGAAAGTGGTCAGAATGTTTACACTGTTTTACAGAAAGTGGTCAGAATGTTTACACTATTACAGAAAGTGGTCAGAATGTTTACACTGTATTATAGAAAGTGGTCAGAATGTTTTCACTGTATTACAGAAAGTGGTCAGAATGTTTACACTGTATTACAGAAAGTGGTCAGAATGTTTACACTGTATTACAGAAAGTGGTCAGAATGTTTACACTGTATTACAGAAAGTGGTCAGAATGTTTACACTGTATTACAGAAAGTGGTCAGAATGTTTTCACTGTATTACAGTTAGTTTTTATTTTATAAGGTCAGTACTTTTATTATCATGTAATTTTAGGCCAGATATGTAGAACACTTTGATACTTTAGTTTTGATACATTTTTAGAATTTCATTTTTTTTTGTAAAAACAAAAAAAATTAGCCAATAAGTAAAACCTAAAAATACAACAGTTTTTATAAAGATTAACATCATTATATGCCATATGAGATTATGCTGATTATTTTGAGAAACATGGTAAACTAACTTCATCCCAAATAAGTTTTTGTAATCAATCTAAATTCCAATATTTTATTCATTTTCAAATACTTTGGAGTCATTTATTTTTGTGGTGCCTTATTTTCAAGGTTTTAAGAATAAAGACTGTTTTGTAGGGTGATTCATACCATTTTAATGACATGTAAATTTGTGTGTCATTGAAAGCAACAAGAATTATGACACCACATAGATTAATGTATTCACAGTGGTACACATGTAATTTAATCAGAAAATTCACAATAGTTATTAACATACCAAATTGGCAACAAAAGATTTTCCTATGATTATGCACATATGAAGGATCCACAATAAAGAAGACATATGTACAACATATGTAAAACAAGAATATGTGTAAAATATATTGTTTGTGAAAATGTGTGCATGCACACTTCTACTGACAGCAAATGTTCAACCATAATGAACATTGTACAAAGTTTTTTTATTAAATGTTTTTAAATAGATGATTATACAGGTGAGATGTTTCATTTAGTAGATCTGTTGTAGTGAGGTTAAATCTTTTTGTGCAATTCTTGACCAACCAACTATAGATAATTACCGTATATCGGGAATTTTTCGCGTAGGCGTTTTTTTCGCGATTTATAAGACAAAATGCCAGGTAAAATTTTCGCTGTGTGTAATTTTCACGATATGGGTATATCAGCGTGAAAAATTCCCTATTTACCGGTTTGCAATACGGTAACTAAATTATGACAACAAACATTAAACAAAGTATTAAACTTAAATAGACTGAAGATCTTTGTGATAGCTCAAACACACCGCTCGTTCAACTCAAAAGTGTAAATGAAAAATCAACAATTTTCGCTCTAATACAATATTTGTCAGAATAACATGCCGTCAGTAATTGTGAACAAAACACAAGCTGAAGTCATGTTACAGATTTTGTCGGAATTAATGGAGCAAAACAAAACAATTCGTATGGAATGTTGAGCGCTACTCATGATTAGTAATTAATTATAACTTTATGAGACAGTCTGTTGAAAACCCGCTTCATTAATCTCTTAATCCGATTACAACAGCCAGGGGCGTATTAACTGTAAACACCTGTGTCGTCCACGCTTGATGATTGACTTTTCACTTGATCAGGTCACGCCGATCTGCAATTTGTATGGCATTGTTAGTATCGCCCGTATTTCCGGTGATATATTTATGACCGGTAATAAAGATTTTTGTTTCATTTTTTTTATGATTTTCCGATTATATTAATTGATTAAGGGTAAAATGGACAAAATATCACAACTACTCAAGTGAAATTTTCGCTAGGGGAAATTTTAGCGATTTTTTTTTCACCGTGAATATAGCGAAAATTAGACACACGCGAAAAAATCCTGATATACGGTAGTTCAGGTATTTTGGGGAAAATACCTACATTCATGTTTATGGTATTATAGGTTGTTCGTTATATGACATTACAAATGTTTTCAAGTATTCATATTTCTGTTTTAACTTCATGTAGCTATGAAGCTAGCTAAAATTGGTCACAGTGACCTATTAAACCCAGATAACATGTACTGTTTGAACTTGATGTAGCTATGAAGCTAGCTAAAATTGGTCACAGTGACCTATTAAACCCAGATAACATGTACTGTTTGAACTTGATGTAGCTATGAAGCTAGCTAAAATTGGTCACGGTGACCTATTATACTCAGATGACATGTACTGTTTGCACTTCATGTAGCTATGAAGCTAGCTAAAATTGGTCACGGTGACCTATTATACTCAGATGACATGTACTGTTTGAACTTCATGTAGCTATGAAGCTAGCTAAAATTGGTCATGGTGACCTATTAAACCCAGATAACATGTACTGTTTGAACTTCATGTAGCTATGAAGCTAGTTAAAATTGGTCACAGTGACCTATTATACTCAGATAACATGTATCTGAACTATAGATTCATAAATGTAGGCTCTGTAGCTAGCTGTGAATAGCCAAGTTTTGAATAAATAAGATCTGACATGCGTTTTTGTGATTTTATATTGAAATCATTTGTAACTGTCATGGTGCTAAGGTTTCTTTTCTTAGAAATAACCTATCCAGGTCTAATGTTTTGTTTTTTTTTATGAAAATGGTACAGGGTTATGATATCAATTAGGAGATTGTGACCTTTCCTATGTACATTAATCAAAATTATGTAAACTGTTCTTGTCAGAAAGTTAACTACTGGTAAATAAATACTAAACCTGATCTTCACACAGTATATAGAGTTGAATAGATGCTGTACTTGTCAGAAAGTTAACTACTGGTAAATAAATACTGAACCTGATCTTCACACAGTATATAGAGTTGAATAGATGCTGTACTTGTCAGAAAGTTAACTACTGGTAAATAAATACTGAACCTGATCTTCACACAGTATATAGAGTTGAATAGATGCTGTACTTGTCAGAAAGTCAACTTGTTTTAAAAATGCTTAAAGCAGTCTTTTTATTCATCATTGAGACTTCTTGTTAACAGTAATGTATTGACTATTAGTTTTTGTGTTTTATGTTATAATAATAATTTCTCCTTTGTTTCAAGGATTTATACTGGTCATACCTATTTTGTATAAAGAATTCCCTCACACAAACATCATCTCATCATTATCAGATAACACAGACATTAATGTGACCATGCCATGACCTGCTAATTTTTCGCTTCCTAGGTTTGTAAGTGTTCAATGTGCTGATTTGTTGTTTAACAATTGAGTTATAAGAAATGAAAATAATATTAATTTTTGTTGTTGATAAATGAAAGAACTGGACTCTTTGCCCATGTATCATAATCACTATGGGAATAACATAGTGCGCAAAATCTCCAGTTCTTTCATTTTTCCATATCAAAAAGAAATATTTAATTTTATTTCTTAAATATAGAGACTAGTCAATCAAAATGTGATCAGCAATGTCTATAATTTAATTAAGTGTTATGCTTATATGATTCAGTGTCTGTTATCTCTCACATATATTGTAAATCTTGTTTCTGTACAATATCAGAAAATATTTACAATTGACCTTCTGTAGATACCCCTTTGTGTTCGCTGACATTCAATCTCTTATGGATACAGTGTGGGTCATGATCTCTGATAATGCAAGTTTACCTAACCCATTATATCAAAGAATAATCTTCCTCTTATGTCTCGGATTGTTTGATTGGTCAGCATTCAGACTTATGCCAATGTTTCTATCCCCAACTTTGTCACAATTTTGGATAAACTCAATTATTGTAGCAATAATTTTAAACTTCTGTTATTCTAACAATATGTTGTATGCTTATAAGTATAAAAAATAACATTCAATTTGAGTGTATTCAATAGGTATTATGAATGAGAGTTGGCAAATTTAACCTGAACTGTGTCATAGTTCATTCAATTTGCTATTTATGACGATTGTTCATATACTTCAATAGAATGTTTTTTCTTATAAATTTCCTTCTAAATTTGTGCTGGTACTTTAAAAAAGCTGAACACATTAGAATAAAAATGATTCCATGACAATCTACAAGAAGGGTCAAAATCTAGTTTGTAAAATAATGTTCTTGAGTTAATATTTAGCTAATAATAAATCAATATGTCTTGTACTTACTTAGTGATTTAATTATTACATGATAGAAGGATTATAGAATCTCACCCCAAACAAAACAGAGAAACGTATTTTATATATTAAACTATGGTAGTCATTTACTTAGGATTTGTAGATACATACGATATTCTGGACAGATACAGTCTTCTTGAACAGTACATACGATATATACTGGACAGATACAGTCTTCTTGAACAGTACATGTGATATACTGGACAGATACAGTCTTCTTGAACAGTACATACGATATACTGGACAGATACAACCTTCTTGAACAGTACATACGATATACTGGACAGATACGGTCTTCTTGAACAGTACATACGATATACTGGACAGATACAACCTTCTTGAACAGTACATACGATATACTGGACAGATACAGTCTTCTTGAACAGTACATACAATATACTGGACAGATACGGTCTTCTTGAACAGTACATACAATATACTGGACAGATATAGCCTTCTTGAACAGTACATACGATATACTGGACAGATACAGCCTTCTTGAACAGTACATACGATATATACTGGACAGATACAGTCTTCTTGAACAGTACATGTGATATACTGGACAGATACAGTCTTCTTGAACAGTACATACAATATACTGGACAGATACGGTCTTCTTGAACAGTACATACAATATACTGGACAGATATAGCCTTCTTGAACAGTACATACGATATTCTGGACAGATACAGTCTTCTTGAACAGTACATACGATATATACTGGACAGATACAGTCTTCTTGAACAGTACATGTGATATACTGGACAGATACAGTCTTCTTGAACAGTACATACAATATACTGGACAGATACAACCTTCTTGAACAGTACATACGATATACTGGACAGATACGGTCTTCTTGAACAGTACATACGATATACTGGACAGATACAACCTTCTTGAACAGTACATACGATATACTGGACAGATACAGTCTTCTTGAACAGTACATACAATATACTGGACAGATACGGTCTTCTTGAACAGTACATACAATATACTGGACAGATATAGCCTTCTTGAACAGTACATACGATATACTGGACAGATACAGCCTTCTTGAACAGTACATACGATATACTGGACAGATACGGTCTTCTTGAACAGTACATACAATATACTGGACAGATACAACCTTCTTGAACAGTACATACGATATACTGGACAGATACAGCCTTCTTCAACAGTACATGCGATATACTGGACAGATACAGCCTTCTTGAACAGTACATGTGATATACTGGACAGATACAGTCTTCTTGAACAGTACATACAATATACTGGACAGATACAGCCTTCTTGAACAGTACATACAATATACTGGACAGATACAGCCTTTTTGAACAGTACATACGATATACTGGACAGATACAGTCTTTTTGAACAGTACATACGATATACTGGACAGATACGGTCTTCTTGAACAGTTCATACAATATACTGGACAGATACAGTCTTCTTAAACAATACATAGGATATACTGGACAGATAAAGCCTTCTTCAACAGTACATACGATATACTGGACAGATACAGCCTTTTTTAACAGTTCATACAATATACTGGACAGATACAGTCTTCTTGAACAGTACATACAATATACTGGACAGATACAGTCTTCTTGAACAGTACATACAATATACTGGACAGATACAGTCTTCTTGAACAGTACATACGATATACTGGACAGATACAGTCTTCTTGAACAGTACATACGATATACTGGACAGATACAGCCTTCTTGAACAGTACATACGATATACTGGACACATACAGCCTTCTTGAACAGTACATACAATATACTGGACAGATACGGTCTTCTTGAACAGTACATACAATATACTGGACACATACAGCCTTCTTGAACAGTACATACAATATACTGGACAGATACGGTCTTCTTGAACAGTACATACGATATACTGGACAGATACGGTCTTCTTGAACAGTACATACGATATACTGGACACATACAGCCTTCTTGAACAGTACATACGATATACTGGACACATACAGCCTTCTTGAACAGTACATACAATATACTGGACAGATACAGCCTTCTTGAACAGTACATACAATATACTGAACAGGTACAGTCTTCTTGAACAGTACATACAATATACTGGACAGATACAACCTTTTTTAACAGTTATACAATATACTGGACAGATACAACCTTCTTAAACAGTACATACGATATACTGGACAGATACAGTCTTCTTGAACAGTACATACAATATACTGGACAGATACAACCTTCTTGAACAGTACATACAATATACTGGACAGATACAACCTTCTTGAACAGTACATACAATATACTGGACAGATACAGTCTTCTTGAACAGTACATACGATATACTAGACAGATACAGTCTTCTTGAACAGTACATACGATATTCTGGACAGATACAGTCTTCTTGAACAGTACATACGATATACTAGACAGATACAGTCTTCTTGAACAGTACATACGATATACTGGACAGATACAGTCTTCTTGAACAGTACATACAATATACTGGACAGATACAGTCTTCTTGAACAGTACATACAATATACTGGACAGATACAACCTTCTTGAACAGTACATACAATATACTGGACAGATACAGTCTTCTTGAACAGTACATACGATATTCTGGACAGATACAGTCTTCTTGAACAGTACATACGATATACTAGACAGATACAGTCTTCTTGAACAGTACATACGATATACTGGACAGATACAGTCTTCTTGAACAGTACATACAATATACTGGACACATACAGCCTTCTTGAACAGTACATACAATATACTGGACAGATACAGTCTTCTTGAACAGTACATACGATATACTGGACAGATACAGTCTTCTTGAACAGTACATACGATATACTGGACAGATACAACCTTCTTGAACAGTACATACGATATACTGGACAGATACAGTCTTCTTGAACAGTACATACGATATACTGGACAGATACAGCCTTCTTGAACAGTACATACGATATACTGGACAGATACAGTCTTCTTGAACAGTACATACGATATACTGGACAGATACAACCTTCTTGAACAGTACATACGATATACTGGACAGATACAACCTTCTTGAACAGTACATACGATATACTGGACAGATACAGTCTTCTTGAACAGTACATACGATATACTGGACAGATACAGTCTTCTTGAACAGTACATACGATATACTGGACAGATACAACCTTCTTGAACAGTACATACGATATACTGGACAGATACAACCTTCTTGAACAGTACATACGATATACTGGACAGATGCAACCTTCTTGAACAGTACATACGATATACTGGACAGATACAGTCTTCTTGAACAGTACATACGATATACTGGACAGATACAGTCTTCTTGAACAGTACATACGATATACTGGACAGATACAACCTTCTTGAACAGTACATACGATATACTGGACAGATACAACCTTCTTGAACAGTACATACGATATACTGGACAGATACAGTCTTCTTAAACAGTAAATACAATATTCTTGACAGTACATACAATATTCTTGACAGATACAGTCTTACAATAGATACGGTGTTCTTTTAACCTCACATCCCAAAATAAGAAGTAGTTGTTTTTATCTACCCTTCCCTCATCATTGTATTGGTAATGGGATTAGCTTAGATAAAGCTGATAAAGTAGATGCCAGTAGTACTCTTTCTTCATTTATTTGCTCAATTTATTTAAAAAAAATTTCATCATGTAGCTGTGTGTTCATGTTATTATGTGCCAAATTGTGGTATAGTTCTGTGTGTTTTAGTTCTTCTGTTGTTAAGAAGAACAAAATAATACAGTACTAAAAATTAGGCTTAAAATAAAATCATAATTTTTTGCTACTTTTTCTTCCAAAAAAATCAATAATACAGGAAGAAATGTGAATCTTTTTATTTGTATTTCTGTATTTTATTTCACTAAAAATAGCAATTTTCAAAAACTTATTGGGGATGGTTTCAGTGGTCTCAGATTTAGGCCAGTTTTATAGCCTTGAAATATTACTTGAGTTTAAACTCCACATTATTGTATTTGTTATTTAAATGTGCTTCCTGGTAAAAAATGAATTGTCGCCGTCTTTCATTTCCAAATTGATATGGAAATTTACTAATAGTTGTTAATGCCCGAGTTGTGTAATCCTGCAGTCCATATAAACTGTATATTGTTTGTATTTGGTTTGTAATTGTAGCTTTTGTTTGTTTATCAAGCAGAAGTATGGCTTATTTCAGTATTTTTATTGATAAGGTATTATGTATTTGATTTTAAATTGGATAGTAGAACAAACAGATAATGTGTTGAAATCTTCTTGAAGAAAAACATTCAAGAGAATTTAGTCATGGAATAAACTGATATAACATTTTATTGTAGTTTTTTTTATTACTTGTATTGCATGCAGCACAGTGATGTCACGTTGGTAATCATTGGGTGTATTTTATGTTTGGCAGAGTATATTTACTGTTAAGTGTCCCAATGTCTGTTGTTGTTGGAGATACACTGACCTAGTGCTTAAAATGTATACTACAAACTTGCCTAAGACAGAAACAAACAAATTATACAAACCATTATTCTACAACCCCACCAAATGGTCCTCTGTCCACTACAGAAAATTGGACACCACAAAAATGAATTATTTTACAGTATTTATAAACACAATACACATGACAGTTTTATTTGGTAATTAGGGTGAGTACAAAACCATCAAAGAAAGAGATTAGCATCAAGGTTTCAGAAGGACAAAACCCTGTCCAGTATATCGTATGTACTGTTCAAGAAGACTGTATCTGTCCAGTATATCGTATGTACTGTTCAAGAAGGCTGTATCTGTCCAGTATATTGTATGTACTGTTCAAGAAGACTGTATCTGTCCAGTATATCGTATGTACTGTTCAAGAAGACTGTATGTGTCCAGTATATCGTATGTACTGTTCAAGAAGGTTGTATCTGTCCAGTATATCGTATGTACTGTTCAAGAAGACTGTATCTGTCCAGTATATTGTATGTACTGTTCAAGAAGACTGTATCTGTCCAGTATATCGTATGTACTGTTCAAGAAGGCTGTATCTGTCCAGTATATCGTATGTACTGTTCAAGAAGACTGTATCTGTCCAGTATATCGTATGTACTGTTCAAGAAGGCTATATCTGTCCAGTATATCGTATGTACTGTTCAAGAAGGCTGTATCTGTCCAGTATATCGTATGTACTGTTCAAGAAGGCTATATCTGTCCAGTATATCGTATGTACTGTTCAAGAAGGCTATATCTGTCCAGTATATCGTATGTACTGTTCAAGAAGGCTGTATCTGTCCAGTATATCGTATGTACTGTTCAAGAAGACTGTATCTGTCCAGAGAATTGCAATTGTAAAATGCACTTTACTTGGCAATAACAATAGCACCAAAATCACAATCAAATTAAAAATGAAATAAGAAACAAGAATAAACTTTACTGCAAAGTAATGTATTTGGTCCCCTGGTTATCTGAAGACAAGCAGTGCTACGGGGAGGTCCCCTGACTGACTGAAGACAAGCACTGCTCCAGGAAGGCCCCATGATTGACTGAATACAAGCACCGCTCCAGGAAGGCCCCTGACTGACTGAAGACAAACACCGCTCCAGGGAGGCCCCCTTACTGACAGAAGACAAGCACTGCTCCAGGAAGGCCCCCTGGCTGACTGAAGACAAGCACTGCTCAAGGGAGCCCCCTGTCTGACTGAAGACAAGCACCGCTCCAGGGAGCCCCCTAAATGACTGAAGATAAGCACCGCTCCAGGAAGGCCCGCTGACTGACTAAAGACAAGCACCGCTCCAAGGAGGCTCCCTGACTGACTGAAGACAAGGACCGCTCCAGGGAGGACCCCTGACTGACTGGAGACAAGCACCGCTCCAGGAAGACCCCCTGACTGACTGAAGACAGGCAACGCTCCAGGAAGGCTCCCTGACTGACTGAAGACAAGGACCGCTCCAGGAAGGCCCCCTGACTGACTGAAAACAAGCAACGCTCCAGGGATGTCACCAACTGACTGAAGACAAGCACCGCTCCAAGGAAACCGCCTGACTGACTACACAAGCCCCATTCTAGGAAAACCCCGTGACTGACTGTCTCTAATACTGCTCCCGTGAGCCCCCCCCCCCCCCCCTTGACTGACTGAAGACAAGCATTGCATCGTTCCAGGGAAACCCCATGACTGACTGTAGACAAGCACTGCTCCCGGACGCGTGAGGCCCCCTGACTGAATGACGACAAGCACCGTTTCAGGGAGGCCACCAACTGACTGAAGATAAGCACAAGTCCAGGGAGTCCCCCTGACTGACTGAAGACAAGCACTTCCCCCGGGAGGCCACCAACTAACTGAAGACAAGCACGGGTCCAGGGAGTCCCCCCTGACGACAATCACTGCTCCATGAAGGCCACCAACTAAATGACTACAAGCACTGCTCTAGGAATGCCACCAATTCACTGAAGACAAGCACAGCTGCTGTGGAAGCCTTTTGTAGAAGTACTATTGGAGGTCCCCAACCATCGACTTATTTTACAACCAGTAGTCCATAAATCTGCACTGTTAAAAAATGAGCCTTATTTTATCAATGAAATGACGGTGTTTACATCCCAGTCACAATTCTACAATTATACAGATAGAATTGTGGTAGGAATGTGTAAATCTTCAAAAAGGCTTCTGTTTCACTAGTAAGCGCATTTCTAAAAAAATAAAAAAAGTTATGCAGAAACGTCATTGCAAAAATTGAAAAAGTTTCACAATTTTGGCCCAAGCACTAACTGATGAGGAATTGTATTCCGAAACGGTTGTCTAGTGCTGTAAAATTAACACTGCTGTATGTAATATTAACCACACTGGGTCGGTATCTCTGCTGGTGGACTAAGCATCCATGTGAATATCATAAAATCAGTAGTATATTGTCAGAAATACTAGTATACTACTGTCTAAATTTGATGCTAATTAAAATCTGAAAATCCTCAAATACTATGGCATCTTCCCTTGTGCAAAATAGCTAAATTTGATGGAATATTGGAATATATTTCGGTTTTTTTCTCAGTGCGGTGGGGTGCTCTGGAAGGACAAGCATTTTCTGTTTAGCTAGCTACACCCGTTACTTGTGAAAAATTAGGAATACATGTACACATCAATTTACGAACAATCTGATAATGTGAAAAAAATATAGGGTTAAAATTTAGGTATGTAAAACTGAGTGTAAAGCATTTTTGATTAAGATTTTATATAAAGCTATCATGCGTTTTTAAGACATATAAACATATGTGTTGTGTTTGGTAATGTAATTTTCCAGCAATTAATTAGCATATCAAATGCACCATTGCTTTCTGATTTGTTTCTTTATTCGTTTAAAGCAGAATTATTCTGAACCTTGTTAAATCTGGAGAGAAGACTGTCGCCAAATCATTCAAATCAACATACAGCTATATAGATGACGTTCTGTCTCTTAATACTAGTAATCCTAAATTTGGAGACAATGTTAATGTCATCTATCCTAGTAAGCTTAAAATAAGATACTACTTGCTCTTTAAGTTCTGCTTCATATTTAGACTTGTACCTCAATTATAACCTCCACGAAAGGCTACATTTGATGCAGTATGACAAACGTGATGACTTTTTTCTATTATCAACTGTAATTTCTATGCAGCAATATGCCTGTTCTCCTGCTAGTGTAATTGTTTCACAATTAAAGCGCTATGTTATTGCTTGTTTCCACTATGAACAGAAACGTTATGTATACAACAAAGCAAGCTGCTTACAAATAAATTGTTGAACCAGGGATATTGCAAGCCTAGACTTTTATTATGGCCCACGTTTTGTGGTCGTCATCACAATATTGTTGATAAGTATGATGTCTCTGTATCCTAAATTACCCTGGATATATTTGACATCCCATAGTTTCATGTTCCTTTCATTCCAAATTTTGATTACGTGCGTGGCGGGTATAGCTAGCTAAACTGGAGGTGCTTACTCTCCCGGAGCACCCGACCTATTTTCTCTGGTTTTACCTAATTTGTCAGTTTTAAAGCTTAAAGTTTTTACTTTGCTTTGGGATATTGATTCGGACATGGATTGGTATGTTTGCTTTTACTTTGCTTTGGGGTTGTGATTTTGACATGGATGAGTGTTTTATAATGGGGAAATAATGTTATTCGTGTTATATGCCAACATTGATATTCTGACATATTTTAATGTTTTAAGGGATTTCATTAAAAGTGCAAAACATCAATACCATATATATATATGAAATATATAATTCTTATATAACACAAATACAAGAAGCTTATCTCCTATTATTGTTACAGGAGAATACATGTGAAAATGAATTAAATAGGCCCTGTCATTTACAATTATTTGTAATTATTTGAGGACCCTCGAAAAGTAGTAGATATGAACGCTCCCTTATATTGTTTGTATACTAGTAAGTATCTATTAATAAATTCTCATTATTATTATTATTATTATTATTATTATTATTATTATTATTATTAGTTTTACAGAAATAAAGCCGAGGGAAAATCCCACGATTTGGTTAATATAATGAGACTTTGCTCAGATACCAACGATCACAGATGAAGTGCTATTATCAGGAAAGTTATCTAATAAACATTGTTAAAACACCAAAGTTTACCTTTGTACGGCAATATTTCAAGTAACTCTAAAATATATACATATCATCAGTGTTTCGAACAGATCAATATTAAAAACTGGTAAAAATTTAATTTTGACAAGGTAATATGACTTAGAACTTTCTACAAACGTTTTAATGACTTCACTGATAAATAATAAGGGACTTTTAAAATTTATCAAAAAATTAATAAGACTTAGTTTAATAAGTTTGGCGATTCGCGCGGTTTAAATATAAAGTAATTATAATCAATTATCATGAAACCAAAAGGACCAGGGGCCGGTTTTCCGAAGTTATCCTAAGACTAAAATTTGTCCTAACCTGGTCCTAAGACATTTATTTCGTCCTAAGTCAGTTTGTCGAAGGTGTCGCAAAGTCCTAAATATGATCCTAAACTTAGGACAGGTATATAGGTGTCCTAAGACCATCTTAGGGCAATCCTAGTTTTAGGATATTCTAAATAAATCAAGATGGCAGCAGTTTATTTACATGTGAGACAACGAAGAAACCAGAACATACGTCGAAATAGAGTATTTAGAGACAGAGACAACCCATTCGATTTATTTTATTTAAGTTTATTTTACATCGGAGTCAGAATCAATTATGGAATCTGAAAGTACATAAATCACATAATTAGAAATACATTTACTCTCTCTCTCTCTCTCTCTCTCTCTCTCTCCTCTCTCTCTCTCTCAATTTAAGCCCCCCCCCTCCTTAGGGATAACCTGAAAGAAAATACACAAATAAAAGTGCTGAGAATTAATTTTATAAAACTCAATATATTTTGAAAAATACATGTAATCAAATTGAACGTTTTTAATATGATTAAAAACTCATGCTAGATTTCCTGAAAATGTTATTGTGCGTTTTAGCTTCTTATGTTGTTCCTGTATAGGAATGCATCATACGATTTATTTGTGGTTGTTTATCGAATCACTCTCTATTGCACGGGTTTCAAAACTTAAACGCACCATATAATCGAGTTAATTATTGTAGATATATAATTTTGTATATTTTAAGAACTCGCGTTATTCCATGAAATTAAACTTTTTAATTTATCAGTTGAATGTCAACTTGACTTATTTGATAAGATGGTTTTACCTATTTTGTTGTATGGATGTGAAGTGTGGGGATTTGGTAACCTAACTATTATTGAAAGAATACAATTAACGTTTTTTAAACTTATGTTACAATTAAAAAAATCTACTCCAAATGTTATATTATATGGAGAATTAGGTCGTTACCCCTTAGAAATAATTATAAAGACTAGAATAGTTAGCTATTGGTAAAATGTTTTAACTTCTATATATGACAATATATTGTCATATACCATTTTTTGAATGTATTTTATGATTAAATTCAAAAATGGTATATGACATATGTTATTGCATGATTTTACCCTATGACCCCTGAGAAATAAATGATCTTCTACATGAAGCATGATTTTAATGTCTATATTGGTAACTACCTGTGAGTATTAAAGAGATATAGAGAGAGAGTAAATATTTTATTAATGTGTCACATATCACAGTTCAAAATTGTTAAAACAATATTTACAAATAAACACATTAAAATAAATGTGATATCCTGCCTAAGAGACATATGAGACACAATTAAAACAACATTTATCGATTTAAATACAATTACTAAAATAAAAGAAAAATTAAAAACTACACATTTTACGCCTTTTAAACATAAAATTAAGTGCTTTAGCTAAAAGAGCCTGTGCTTCATCATCTGCCATAATTTTTAAAAAACTTCTCGTTGCTATTTAAAAATTAAAATACTCATATTTGTTTTGCATAAAAATACAAAAATTATATCTCAGATCATTATAAAACTCACAATCAATTAAAAAAATGTTGTTCAGTTTCTATTTCATAAAAATTACAATATTTACAAAGTCTTTCATGTAGGGTTCTAGTTCAAGGGGGAGACAACCACATCTAAAGTTAGCAAGCACTCTTCTCTCATAGGCGTAGGAGCAGGGGGGGGGGCAGCGGGGGCCGGCCCCCCCCCCCCCCCCCCCCCCCCAATGTCAGAGAAGCTCTTGGTTTTTTGGTTTTTTTTTTTTTTTTTAGCATAATACAAAATTTCACACGATATAAGAGCCAGGCCCCCGCAATATTGTGTGAAATTTTGTATTATGCTAAAAAATAGAAAAAAAAAACCAAAAAACCAAGAGCTTTAACAGGAAATGTCCATCTGGTAACCAATCAATTTCATCATTATACTTGTAAAAAAGCGTCAAAATTTCCCGGGGTACCCCCATATCCAGTGGCGGATTCAGCGGGGGCGTACCCCTCCCCCTTTTGTCGCATATAATACATATTGTTCAGCTCAGATTGCACCAGAATGCAGGATTTTGCGCCACTTTTTCAAATTTTCCGGGGGAGCATGCCCCGAAACCCCCCTAGAAGGTTCGAGCCTTCGGCTTTCACATTATACGTCCCCTTTCTAAAATTCTGGATCATCACCAATGAGAGAGATTGATTATGGAACTTGTGTCATACGGTTATTTTATATAATCTTGCCTTGATATCAGTTTTTTACCTACCAAAACGATGCACAATGCATTGAAAATGCGTCTAAAGAGGACTTAGTTTTGAAAATTTTCCGGGGAGGCACCCGGACCCCCACCTATGCGAGGGGTTTAGCACCCCTCTCATACTCTCCCCGCCTCGTGCCATAGGCACGAGGTCGTACCTGCGGCACGACATAGACATAGCTTCAGTTTGGCCCCCCCAATATTAAAAACCTTCCTACGCCTATGTCTCTGGTCTCTATTACACAGTTAACGTTAGGTCGAAAAGTTCTAAGTTTGTTACCATGTTCAAGATTTCTATCATTAAAAACACTGTTCATCCACTCTTCTTTGTACTGCCACAGAAAAAATTAAATGTTGATCTGGGAACGTTTTGATTTCTGAAGTGAAGAATCCTAGTTTTGTCGAAATTTATAGCGAGATGCCAACGGTTACACCAATTTCTAACGACATTAATGATTCGTTGAAGAGATTTCTTGTCCAGCGCTAGCAAGACAATGTAGCAATAACAAAATAGACAATTTTTCACCCTCATTTATACAGACACTGGCATTTAAATCAATTAACTTTATTTACCAAGTCATTTATATACATAGAACAATGTGTAGGCGATAATTTACATCCTTGGATCCTTGGAATAGTTAAAAGTCCGTTTATTTTAACTGTATAGTTCACATCATTATAAAGTGACCTGATACTGGATAAAAATTTTCCTTTCAATCCTAATGTTTTAAGTTTATAAAATAACATATCATGATTAACACAGTCAAAAGCTTTCTTTAAGTCAATGAAACAGGTAAACGTTGAGTTACGTCTAATTTTCATTTGGTTAATAGCATCCACTAACGTGTAAATGTGCTCAGTACAACTTCAGTCCTTGCGAAATCCGTTTTGTTCATCCGCGAGAAGATCGTGTTCCTCTAACCAAAAGCTTAAACGTTTATTAAGAATTCCGGCATATATTTTACATGGTACTGACATACATAAGTGCAATCCCTCTATATCCAAGAGGGTCAATGGGATCTTTATCCGGTTTAAGAATAGGATTTATAATACTACTACACCACTGGGTCGGAACCTTTCCGGTATCAAAACAGTGTTTTATTATGATATATAGCAATAGTCATTTCTTATAAATTCAGCTGCTATTTCATCTAGTTCCGTAACTGTGTTTAATTCGGCGTCCTATACCGCATCTCTCACTTCGCTAAACGTAATAGATTCGTTCAAACAGTCACTATTAATATTATTTCATCATCACAATCATTTATTAGCTCACCTGGCCTAAAAGGCCATGTGAGCTTTTGCCATCACTTTGCGTCCGTCGTCGTCGTCGTCCGTCCGTCGTTAAAGATCAACTCCTCAGAAACCGCTGGGCCATTTGCAACCAAACTTTGTCACAAAAGTCCTTGGGTGGTCTACTTTAAAAATTGTGTCCGACATGTCCGCACCTAATCCAAGATGGCCGCCAGCGGGGACCATATTTTAACATTGGACCCTATGGAAAAATATGTTTAAAGATATTTTTCTCTGAAACTACTGAGCCAATTGGAACCTAACTTGGTCACAGTAGTCCTTAGATGGTACCTTCTGAAACCGGTGTTTTTTTAAGTCTCCACTAATCCAAGATGGCGGCCAGCGGGGAACATAGGTTAACATTGGACCCTATGGGAACAATATCAAAGATCTTTTTCTCTAAAACCCTTTAGCCAATGGGAACCAAACTTGGCCACAATAGTTTTTGGATGGCCCCCCTACAACATTGTGGTTTTTGAGGGCCACACCAAATCCAAGATGGCTGCCAGCGGAGAACATATTTTAACATTGGACCTTATGGGAAAATACGTTCAAAGATATTTTTCTCTGAAACTACTGAGCCAATTGGAACCAAACTTGGTCACAGTAGTCCTTAGATGGTGCCTTCTGAAACCGGTGTTTTTTTAAGTCTGCATCTAATCCAAGATGGCGGCCAGCGGGGAACATAGGTTAATGTTGGACCCTATGGGAACAATATCAAAGATCTTTTTCTCTAAAAAACTTAGCCAATGGGAACAAAATTTGGCCACAATAGTCTTTGATTGGCCCCCTTCAACATTGGGGTTTTTGAGGGCCGCACCAAATCCAAGATGGCCGCCAGCGGAGAACATATTTTAACATTGGACCTTATGGGAAAATACGTTCAAAGATATTTTTCTCTGAAACTACTGAACCAATTGGAACCAAACTTGGTCATAGAAGTCCTTAGATGGTACCTTCTTAATCCCGTGTTTTTTTAAGTCTGCACCTGATCCAAGATGGCGGCCAACGGGGAACATAAGTTAACATTGGACCCTATGGGAACAATTTCAAAGATCTTTATCTCTAAAACCCTAAGCCAATTGGAACCAAACTTGGCCACAATAGTCTTTGGGTGGTGTTTTTTTTAAGTCTGCACCTAATCTAAGATAGCTGCCAACGGGAAACATAGGTTAACATTGGACCCTATGGGAACAATTTCAAAGATCTTTTTCTCTAAAACCCCTAAGCCAATTGGAACCAAACTTGGCCACAATAGTCTTTGGGTGGCCCCCTACAACATTGGTGTTTTTGAGGGTCACACAAAATCCAAGATGACCGTCAGTGGAGAACATATTTTAACATTGGACGGTCCCTATGGGAAAATACGTTCAAACATATTTTTCTCTGAAACTACTGAGTCAATTGGAATCAAACTCGGCCACAATAGTCATTGGGTCTTTACATTTGGTATTTTAAAATAACATCTGCATTTAAAAATCAACTCCGGTGAAACCACTTTGCCAATTGCAACCAAACTTTGTGACAATAGTCCTTGTGTGGTCTACCTGAAATAGTGTGTTCGACATGTTCGCACGTGATCCAAGGTGGCCACCATAGTACATCAGTCAGACTGCCTTATGGCTTTTGTCCTTTACCTTAATTTCATGGTCCATTGACCAGTTTTTGGATAAGGAAAATTTCTCAAAAGTCGATGATACTTGGTATGTATTGTCTCAAAATTTTGAAATATGGTTTACTAGTAGTTTTGAAAGGAAATAATATTGAAATTTTGTGATAGAAATAAATATTGTGTAATAAATTTCAAGCATTTTTTTAAACAGACAATCTGTTGATTTTCATTCTGCAACAACTCTACCTAGGTGAGCTATACAGGCTCCTGGGAGCCTCTAGTTGTTATCCTCATTACATGAGATACAGTTATATACACATGGTTATATAATTATGTAACTTAACTAACTATATAAGAAAACATGTAAACTAACATTGCATAACTATGAACAAAAACAATTAAACTGTGAAAGATAGTAATTCAATAACGTTGTGTACTATTATATATACAGTATATATATACCTGTTATAGTCTGTCTACTATCACAGTGTATGAACGGAACTGTACGCAAAAAGGTAGCTACTGTTCGGCGAAGCGAGAGACAATTAGGTCAACGAGTAAATTGTTTCTTATTTTCTTGTTGCGTAAATAGCAACTCGAAATCAAATACGGTAAATAAGCAGTTGTTCTCAATCTTCTTCTTGGTCGTATTTGTATGTTTTAGAATCTCAAAATAAATTTAATATTCCATTAAGAACAGTCATGAACACGTATTTGAGCAACGCTGGACCTATCTAAAATGTAGATTTATGCTCATTTAATCGAAAATATCCGAGAAGTTTAAAATACATGATGAAAACAAACCTTTTTTCAATCAGTCTATATAGTTACAAAATCTACTTTGGCACAGAAACATTCAAAGTATTGATTCAAACGACATGACTGACAAGATGTTACTGTACCGGTAGTTTATATTTTGTCTGTACCGGTAGTGAGTTTCTAGTAACAGAAACACTGTACCGGTAGTTTTTATTGTAAGTCTCTCTGGGATACCGGGGAAATTTCTCTTTTTCCAGTCAGAGATTTTTAGTACTTTTATGCTTATTATGCTACCATATGATTTTATCTAGATAGTTGTACAAGTATTATGGTAATACAGCCACCACTTCCTTTTAAACATAACCCCTGTGGTAGCTTAGTTGGTAGAGTGCTCGCCCCGTAAGTGGAAGGTCGTTGCTTGGAGCCCCGACCAGGTCTGACCCAAAACTTGGAAGTGGGAAGTGACTATTTTTTCGCCAAGCACTCGGCATTACGAATTGAAAGTCACGGTTCTGTCGGATGGGAACTTAAAGTAAACTAGGTCCCGTGTCATGGTAGGCTTGGCGCGATTAAGAACTCTGCTGTAAATTGCCATCAGTGCAACGCACATACAAAATTTATGCACCTTCACCTATAGCTAGAGATTTCTTGATATAAGTGAAATATTCATGACTGGGACGTAGAACACATTTACTCAACTCAAGTCCTCTTAAACATGTGATATTGCTTTGGCCAAAAAAAATTGTCGTAAAATAAAATACTTTCATTTACACAGATGTTTTCTTACCATTGTTGTTACTGCAAATAGTCTTCATGCATTTTTATTTTTTACGACATTGAGCTTGAACTTAAGTTTAAAACTACTCGCACCTTAAAGTCGCCCTGGGTGTGCAATGAAAACCATAAACGTAACTTAATGTTCTCTGCCCCAGAAGGCGCATAAGGCCTCAACGCTACCCTTCCATTTTTGTCTGTCCTTCGTTGTTGCTTTGGCTGTGTTCCATCTACTTCATCCAGCAGCGTTTCTTTTCTTTTTCGTTGTTCTCCTCCATGTGGACTTAGGTCTTCCCTTTTTCCCTCTGGCTGCCACCCTAGTGTTGTCTTTCAGTCATTTGTTCCCTCTTTCCTTAGTATGTGTCCGAATCAGTTCCACTTTCTTCTCCTGATCTCATAGCTTATGTTGTTAAGTCTAGCTGTTTTCAATATTTTTTCATTAGGTATTTTCTGTTGCCATCTTATTCTTTGTATCCTTCTGAGGCAATATGTTTGGAAGCCGTTTGTAAGAGGTGTTCATCTTTCTTCGTTCTTTTCCACGTTTTACTTTCATAAAATAATACTGGTCCTACTAAGGTCTTAAATAGGTGCATCTTTGTATTTTTTTCCAATATTTTTGGTATTCCAAATCCTTCTAAGTCTATTTCTTTGAATTTAAGCCCTATCCTTGATGCCTCTTCAGTCGTTTTCCTAGTCTTATCATTCAGGTCTTAGAATTTGGAGGATAAAAGTACTATATCTTCCGCAAACCCAAGACCTAACAATAATGTTGTAAAGTCACTTCTTATTTCTCTTCTCACTCCATTTGTTGTTTTCTTTATCATCCAATCTATAACTAGTAGAAAGAAACCCTGACATTACACATCCCTGTTTTACACCACTTTTAATAGCGAACCACTCTGATGTTTCATTTTCTTCAATGGCAGAACATTCGAATCACTTATACATCCCTCTTATAGCATTAGTGATTTTGGTTGGAATCCCATAGCTCTTCGTTATCGTCCAAATTCTCTTCCTGTGCACCGAGTCGAATGCCTTTTCAAAGTCCACAAAGTATGTGTTTATTGGAGTTTTGAATTCATTTGCTTGTTCCAATATTTTTCTCATGATGCTCTGTTGTAACTCTCCCTGGTCTAAATCCTGCATGTTCCTTCCTGAGTCTCTTGTCTACTCCTGTCTTAATCTTTGCAATGACCATACAGCTAAATTCCTTGCTAAAGACTGATAGTAAACACACTAGCAAATCTCACGCACATAGATTAATTCTTAGAGGGTAATAATCTTATTCTCGTCGCGAATAGTAGCTTACGTTTAATAATATTTCTATATTATAGCTATCACCCCCTCAATGCTTGCAATATGGAAATTTGAGTAATAAATTGCCAAAAACATACTACAGTATACGATATATTTTAATGCAATTGCAAAATGTACTATAATTAAGGGGCTATTGGTCTTTAATATTGTCCATAGCATATTTTGCTTCAATAGAAAAGCATGATTTATAATTTATAATTGAATTACAAAAAATTCTAGTATCAAACTGAAAATTCAATCTAACTCGCATAGATGGCGTGGAAGAGAAAAGTAGCTACCGGTACAGAAACAATACAGATGTTGAAAACTACCGGTACAGTTCTAACTTTCGACCGCGGAAGAAAAACCTTCTTTTTTCAGTGTAAATACGAGTTTTGTAACATTCTGTACATGGGTTAGGGAATCTAAGAATATTTTTCTACATATAAGTACTGATAATGGAACATACAATGTGAAATGATACGTATTTTACATCATTTAACTAGAAGTGAGAAGCCCACGGCTCGACGTTTGATGATGTTCATCATCATATTTATTATATAAGTTGACACTTTTCTGAGAGCATATGGCTACCACTAAAGCTTTATATAGTGAAGATGGATTAAGTAAAAGGGATAAACTAAATTCATTAAAATTGAGCTAGAAAGATAGATAATCAACAACCTTGTGTCTCCCGATACACCTTCTTCTCGCTTCGACGAACAGTAGCTACCTTTTTGCGTACAGTTCCGTTCATACACTGTGTACTATAGCAAGTCGGAAATTATGGGTTTTGGAATATCCATCAAGAGTCCAGTAGCCTTTGATACAAGGCTGAAGCCCGTAAAATAAATCTGAATGATATTAGAATGAAAGATATCCATTCCTCTGGTTGAGTGACACATTTCATTGGTTTACCTAAGAAAGAAAGATATTGCTGGTGTTCACTGTAACTATTCAGTTCAATGTTCGATGTTATTCCGAATGTATCGGAAGGCTGTGTGTACTGTAGCTAATGCAGGGCATGAACATGTTAAATGCTGAAAAACATTATTAAAAGACTGAGTACACAGGTCACATGTATGAAAGTCTGAATTAAGTGGGGTTGTCCAAAGTTGCGAAACAAATTTCGCTGCTGCAAGGTCCTCTTTTTTTTTTTTTTTTTTTTTTTTGCTGTTTCCCAAATAACGGTTAGTGGAATGTTTGCGGTGACCTCGCGATATAATTTAAAATCTGGGTCATTTATTGTACGATGTAACCAGTTATCTGATTCTGTAGCATGTACATGTAGGTTGACTATTTTTTTCCATTGAAATTTTGCTGGGAAAGTCTGGTTTACAAGAAACTGTTTTAGAAATTCATTCAAGTTATATTTGCACAAAATGAACCACAGATCTGGAATAAAATCCTTCTGTATATCCGGTGCTTCTATAAAACGATAAAGTCTTTAAATGAATACCTGCTTTGTAAGGTAATTTGAGTCCATGAGACAAAGCTTGCCAAGAAATAGAAGTTTGCGTTTATCCACTTCAACTGAAAGTTTGTGCATGCCAAGCATGCTTTCACACATATCCGGGAGCGTATCCTGGTAGGAAGATCTTGAATTGCCTTGCATATTAAGTGCTGAGATTGATCCAAGGTTTTGATGTCTTTTCCGTAGATTATTCCAAACTTCACAGCCATAAAGTGCAGTCGGTATAACAACTTTTTTCGTAGAGTTTTGATAAAACCAATGGATTTGTGGAATTATGTCTAATGTTATTAAATCCACAGAAGGCCCTCCTGCCTTTGTCTATTTTATCCTTTGTGCGATTTGTGGAATTCAAAAATGCATTTTGGAGAACTCCAAGATGTAAATATTCTTTCGAAGCCTGTAGCTGAGTATCACCGATGTAACATGAAATTGACAGGTTATCATACTGCCGTTCGGATACCCCAAAAAACAAAATTTCCGACTTGCGTGGACTAAAAGTAAAACGCCAATTGCAAGAATAATTATATGACATGTTCAACATATATTGGAGACCAGGTGGGGAAAGACTAATGCATGCCAAATCATCAGCAAATGCAGAGCTAGATGTAACAAGGTTATCAATTCTAGCTCCTGATTTATCGAGGAGTTCTAATAATTCCTCTATATAAACAAGGTATAGAAAGGTTGAGAGAACTCCACCTTGTTGTACACCTTGTTGAACGTTAAACCAATCAGAGGTTGTACCATTAATGACAATGTTTCTTGAAAATTAAATACCCCTGTTATACAGCTTAATCCAGTCTGAAAGCCTTGCTGATGACAGTTTGGGAACCTCTGGGCAAAGTCAAGTTTTTGTATATTTAATAATATAACTTTTTCTAGGAGTTTTAACAAAGTTGGTAGAAGCATTATAGGTCTGTAGTTGTCAGGAATGAATTTGTCTTTATTATCTCCTTTGAATATAGGAATTATTAGGCCTTTATGCCAGGATTCCAGAATACGCCCTAATGTAAAAATAGCGTTAAATAGTTTAACAATGAAGGCACACAGTTTTTCTCCACCATATCGAATATGTTCACCATGAATGCCATCATGACCTGGGGCTTTGTTTAACTTGATATCTCGTACAAGTTCATTAATTGTAGTTAGATCTACATCCACGTTCGAAATAATGTTTTGTTCGAATAAATTTTGATTTAGCACTGTATCAAATTCTTCTTCTATTTGTTTCTTGAATTTCTGATTAAATTGTGAATGATCAATTGGTGCATATATTTAACTATAAAAATTTGCAAATGCATTTACAACACCGTTCGGATCATTGTGTGATTGTCCTTCAACTCTAGGTTTATGACGCTTGACCATTTTCCAAAACATTCTGATATCAAGATCTGCGGCTTCTTGTAATTCACGTGATACACTATCGAAATAATCTTATAATAATTATTTTATTGTAAACAACCAATTCCATGAACATTGCTAAATATGTATTATATTGTAAGTTGTAAAACTTTCAGTGTATATATATATATATATATATATATATATATATATATATATATATATATATATATATATATATATATATATATAAAGGTAGATCTACTT
Organism: Anadara kagoshimensis; assembly: GCA_021292105.1. NCBI lineage: Eukaryota > Metazoa > Mollusca > Bivalvia > Arcoida > Arcidae > Anadara > Anadara kagoshimensis. The sequence goes on from CM037865.1 coordinate 522,070, forward strand.
CTTGATGACCGGTAATGGAATGTCTAATAAACAGGATCTACTGGTCCTGTAGTTTATCGATAATCTCTTAATAACCGGTATGCGAGAATCGGATGTAAATTCTACTTTTAATAAATTTTATCGTGAAAAAAAGAAGAATATTTTATTCCAAGTTTTTTCAGTTGTTGCATGGATCCCTGGATGTTTTAAACGATATTGTTTTTTTATGTAATTTTAAATAATCCTAAATAATACTAAGTTATTATAATTTTTTAAGTATTTTTAAATTTCAAGATTTAAAATTGTTTTATGACGATCATGGAAATATTGAAATTGGAGTTATAGCAGAATGAGAAAATGCATTACGACAGAATTGAAGATACAGAGAATGAGAATGACAGGTACCGCTAAATTACAATTTTTTTGCATGTTTTACTGATCCAAAATACACAATCGGAAAAATTTATGAAATAATTATTAAATATTAATAATGTAATACTGTAATATTTTTTAAAACAATGTACGGAACAATTTAAAGATGTTCCGCGTGCTTCATGGTCATTTTATTATACTTTAATTTTTTTACCCCGCCTGAATCGCCAAATATACCGGCTTATTAATTTAATATTATTGACTTTTTGATAAATTTTGCATATTACCTATGTCAATTAATCATTGACATAGGTAATATGAACGTAATCTATCCTCTCTGAGGAAGGATCTGTGCCGGGATACACTTCGAATATGCAAAGGGATTAGTATGAAGCGGATTTTCAATTAATGAAGACTGTCCCGCACCTGAATATACAAGCAAGATATCACCTTTCAATATAAACCGGTTCCTTTCTAACAAAAAATTATTAACAAACCCATGGCAGTCCGCGTGGGGAAAAAAGTCTAGCAGTCACTAGAAATGCTGACAAAAAGACCTTTCGATTTATTTATTTATTTATTTATTTATAATAGTTGGCATTAAACTGTGGTATAAAACAAATATATGCAGCTCTAATAATTTTCATAAGAATTTTGAAGTAATTAATTTGTCAGAAAATTATGAAAAAATATCTTGATTTGCGAAAAAATGTGAATAGTGTGAAACGATGTGAAAGTGTTACACTATTATACAAAAATATTGTAGAAGTTGAAGTTAAAAACAAGCATCCCGTGCAATTTTTCACGTATTTACTATATAAATCTATGTGAAAATACCGTTATCCGTAAAATCATACACATTTCAAAAGTAATTTTGAAGTAATTTGCCATTACCGTACAATTTCGAAAAACGTGTCTTTAAGATGTAGAAATATTTGTAGAACGTGGAACGATTTGAAAGTGTTAGACTTTTTGTTAAAATTTAGAGTTTTTGTCAATCAAAGTAAGCCTATTTATGTTAATTATCGCCTATTTACTATATAACTCTATATAAGACCATATGATTATATGCGTTATTTTCAAAGTAATTTTATAGTAATTTGCCATCCTCGTAAAATTATGAAAATATTTAAAGTTTCTGTCAATCAAAGTAAGCCGCGATTTATGTAAATTATCACCTATTTACTATATATATTAGTAACTCTATATATAAGACCATACGAATATATGCGTTATTTCGGGGTTATTTTCAAAGTAATTTTGAAGCAATTTGCCATTATCATAAAATTATGAAAAAAATGTTGCAAGATGCAGACAAAATTGTAGAATATGAAATGATTTGAAAGTGTTAAGAAATATTCATATTAAATTCATAATAAGAAAATATTAAACCAGGTGCATGTTTTCCCTATATAAACCTTCCGGAGCACCCGGCCTCACTTCCCTGGTGGAAGTTCACGTGTCTAACCTAACTTGTCAGTTCCAGAGTTTTTACTTTGCTTCTGGATTGTGATTCGGAAATGGATTAGTATGTTTGTTTTTGATACATCACCTATACCGAGCTCTATATCTGTATATAGGTGACGGGTTTAGATGACCGTTGGATATGGAAATTATTGTTTTAATATTTGAACCGAGGTTACAAAAATCTTTAAAAGATGGTGGCAAAGTATCACATGTAATGAATAGAGTATCCATGATAATTTATTATAAAAGTGGTCTGTTTTCACTCAGAGACGTTATATGTCTCTAAGCTGTACCTGAAATGACCGGATGTCCGAAACTGAGAATTTAAAAATATATTGGGTATCTATTGTTCAGCAAATTTAAACGAATTCTTTAAACTGAGAGGACTGAATTCAAGCCAGACGAATCTGGTTAAAAATTCTAATTTCCCGCCAACTGTCAATGTTATAATAACGTCACCGGAAGTTTGCATGTGCTTGTCTCATTCTGAAACGGGAAGCCGCCATCTTGTTGTCGGGGGCTTGGAAAGTTGATGCACAAATACTCAGTGATAATCTGCACAACTTTCCAAAATTCCGCTCTACAGTCCCAAAATGCCGTTGGCACAATTTGCAGATCCATGGAAACGCATGGAAGTTGCACAGGATACAGAAGTAAGTTGTAAATTCAGTATACATGACATGGACCGGTTGAAAATATTTTCGGAAATAAACTTTGAGTTTGACAAAAATTGTGTTTCTTCGTATTTGCGCGACTCTTTTCGATTTTTAGCATAATGACACTATGATAGAGGATTTATTTATCTTGGCCTGCTGTTAAAACTAATCCTGTGTTTTTACTATATATTTTCAGGCTGCGTCTACAGAAGATATGCTTGTTGATGATCAGGTGGGTACAAAATTACATTTCAAAAATCTGAGACAGTCTGACCAAGATTATATTGTTTGTTTCTCTACAGATATTACATTGTAAGTACTGGTGGAGTGAAATTAAGTCACAAAGATTGTGTCATAAAAAGTATACTAGTAATAACATTAGTTGTAAATGAGGCAGATTGATACCAAATCCTTGAAATTGATATTATGCAAGTTGTTTACAAGAGTAAACACTTTAGTACTATTGTTCAGAAGGTATGGGGTTATTTAACCCAATTGTCTTTTTGTCCTTTGTCCCAGATCTTGGTACTAAGTTATTTTTCTCCACTTTTGGGTTATTTAACCCTATTGTCTTTTTGTCCTTTGTCCCAGAACTTAGAACTAAGTTATTTTTCTCTACTTTCGGGTTATTTAAGCCTATTGTCTTTTTGTCCTTTGTCCCAGAACTCGGAACTAAGTTATTTCGTTCTACTTTTGGGTTGTTTCTCACCATATTGTCTTTTTACCCTCTGTCCCAAAACAAGTTATTTCGCTATACTTTTTTCAACTTCAGATTTTTCATGTTGTTTTGTTTTTTTCTAATAATAGCCTTTCGTATTTGCACATAATGAATTGAATTTCATTGACCTTGTTTTGGGATTTTGCATGCATTTGTCATACAGAGTTAAAATATTTTTCTGAACATTCTGCACATTTAATTTCGGAATAAAAACTTACTTATTATTTATTCATGTCTGGCAAAACAGTAGTTTTTCAAACTTTTAAATATGAAAATCAAAAAATTTTGAATCATGTCATATGCCATTGTAATAATTAATGATTATCAAAGTTATTACCATCACAGTCAGAAAGTAAAATGCATTTTAAAATCCTTGTATGCCATGGTACATACCAAAGATATATACCCCAGGACATGTGTATGTTCCAGAGCAAAATTAGAAATTATTAATATTATATTCATAAATACTGATAGTTGATAAGAAGAGTACAGTCACATGGCCAGAATAGAAATATCATATTTCCCTCACAGGATAAGTTTTCTCTGTAATATATCCCACATTCAGAACAAACCATAATGTCAGTCATATGACATCATTGATAGAGCTTGGAGGCTTCTAGCAATTGCCCTCAGTGAGTTCTCATAAAAAACAATGAGTTGGAAAAAGATTGATGGTCCTGCAAAACAATGACAATTGTCTAAAGAAAAACTCTGCATTTAAACTTATTTACAATATGACTGTATCTCTTCGGTGAAATATGCAGAAGCAATTGTATTGCAATTCCTGTTGAAAGACGATTAGGTTCATGACCTTTGATGTGTATGAATACAAAACTCACCATTGTTAGACTTGTTACTATTCAATCCGTTACTCTTCCACAACTTGATTTCTCATTATTGTCTAATACAACTGGGATGCTCAACTTTTAATAATTATATGTGTAAACTATAAAACAAAGTTATTATCCTAAAATCCCAGAAATATTTAAAAAATTTGAAACACATTAAAAATTTCTTAATTTTTTCTTTGATTATGCCTTTGCACCAATATTTTTTTGCTAAAATTGTCTTTCTGATTAGGCCTTGAATTTGCAAATAAGACCCTAAAAGTCCTTAAATTTGGAGTCCTAATGTCTGTATGAACCCTGTATTTTGCTGTGAACACTGAAATAATTTGTTACTTGCCAGTATTAAAGTAATATGTTGTTGTGATTTTTCCCAAAGTCATGTGTTTGTTGAGCATTTTTCCCCAATTTCATTCCAAGGTCGTTTTCCTTAAAAAGCCAGAAAAATCCCTGCTTGACTTCACAAAACTACCAGTACTTTTATTAAAAACCAATGTAGTAAAAATTGAAAAGTACTATTTTACCCAATTGAGCTTCTGTGTAACTGTTAGTATACAGTGTTGAAAATTTTCACTGTTTTTGAATGTCCTTTTGGCACCTCATGCCTTCTTCTAATACTTTATGCTTTAGTTAACATGATGTTATACTTATTCAATTAAGAAATGACATTTTGATCATGGTATTTCAAGGGGTAATGAAAGATAGTGGTGGCATGCCAAATTCGATGAAGGGCAAAGCTGTCTGTGTGTGTGTTCAAGGGTCCGTCCCAGTTGGTTTCCGTTCATTTAAAAGAAAACCGTACATCTGATGGAGCTGAAACTTGGTCAGTTGATTTATTATGGTGGTGAGTGGTATGGGATTGTTCGACAGCCTTATTTTTGTACCAATTTTGTTGAAATTTTAAACATACAAAATATAACTCGGGTTAACATTTTTGTTAGGTTTTCCTGTAAAGTTTTCAGGTTACGAAAGATAGCATATCTAAGAAGGCCGCTGTTAGTACAAATAGCATTAACCTATAATTGGCCCTTACAGCCTTGTTTATAATATATCCATTTATTTATAATTTTAAACATAGAATACTGGATATTAAACATATTTAACAGGTTTTTATGTGATTTTTCTTATTTTTGAAATAAGATGGCCACTGTTAAAATAAATAGCATAAACTGATAAATGACTTACATCCTTCTTTATGTACAAATTTTGTTAAAATTTGAAAAATAGAAAATAGAACTCTGGGTATTAAACATATTTAACTGGTTTTTCAATTAAATTTTTAGTTTGCATAATATTTTTGCAATATGCAAATAAGGTGTATTTATATCCTAATTCTTTGGTGTAATTTTCGATCTGTTAAATGGCCAAACCACCCCACTTATTTTACAACCAGTTGTCAATAAAACACTTTCACTTTGTATGGAATTAAATGATGTTCACTATTGCGTGGGGATAGTGTTCTCTGAACACCTTGTTAATGGATGGTTTAAGTTCAAATTTGATATATACATGTATAGTAGCTTGTTTTAGCAAAGATCGTTGCAGTTTCTTCATTCTCAATGTTTTATTAGGCCATAGGTTATATCTTCAACTAAAAAAAGGATTTTATTAGATGCCAGCTAATGGCAGACATAAACAAAAATAATTTAACATGCTTGTTTTATAAATAATTGACTTGCATTAATTAACACCTACATACTGTATACTACAGTGACCTTTAATACTGATTTGTAAGCCAGCCTGTAATATTGTTTACCTGGAATACTGATTTGTAGGCCAGCCTGTAATATTGTTTACCTGGAATACTGATTGTAGCCAGCTCTGTAATATTTTTACTAATACTGATTTGTAGGCCATCTGTAATATTGTTGACCTGGAATACTGATTTGTAGCCAGCCATGTAATATTGTTTACCTGGAATACTGATTTGTAGCCAGCTGTGTAATATCGTTGACCTGGAATACTGATTTGTAGGCCATCCGTGTAATATTGTTTACCTGGAATACTGTTTGTAGGCCAGCTCTGTAATATTGTTGACCTGGAATACTGATTTGTAGGCCAGCCATGTAATATTGTTTACCTGGAATACTGATTTGTAGGCCAGCTGTGTAATATTGTTTACCTGGAATACAGATTTGTAGGCCAGCCTGTAATATTGTTACCTGGAATACTGATTTGTCGGCCAGCCATGTAATATTGTTGACCTGGAATACTGATTTGTAGGCCAGCTGTGTAATATTGTTGACCTGGAATACTGATTTGTAGGCCAGCCGTGTAATATTGTTGACCTGGAATACTGATTTGTAGGCCAGCCCTGTAATATTGTTTACCTGGAATACTGATTTGTAGGCCAGCCCTGTAATATTGTTTACCTGGAATACTGATTTGTAGGCCAGCCGTGTAATATTGTTGACTTGGAATACTGATTTGTAGGCCAGCCATGTAATATTGTTGACCTGGAATACTGATTTGTAAGCCAGCTCTGTAATATTGTTGACCTAGAATACTGATTTGTAAGCCAGCTCTGTAATATTGTTGACCTAGAATACTGATTTGTAAGCCAGCCCTGTAATATTGTTTACCTGGAATACTGATTTGTAGGCCAGCCGTGTAATATTGTTGACCTGGAATACTGATTTGTAGGCCATGCGTGTAATATTGTTGACCTGGAATACTGATTTGTAGGCCAGCCGTGTAATATTGTTGACCTGGAATACTGATTTGTAGGCCAGCCGTGTAATATTGTTGACCTGGAATACTGATTTGTAGGCCATCCCTGTAATATTGTTTACCTGGAATACTGATTTGTAGGCCAGCCGTGTAATATTGTTGACTTGGAATACTGATTTGTAGGCCAGCCATGTAATATTGTTGACCTGGAATACTGATTTGTAAGCCAGCTCTGTAATATTGTTGACCTAGAATACTGATTTGTAAGCCAGCCCTGTAATATTGTTGACCTGGAATGCTGATTTGTAGGCCAGCCGTGTAATATTGTTGACCTGGAATACTGATTTGTAGGCCATCCATGTAATATTGTTGACCTAGAATACTGATTTGTAGGCCATCCCTGTAATATTGTTTACCTGGAATACTGATTTGTAGGCCAGCCGTGTAATATTGTTGACCTGGAATACTGATTTGTAAGCCAGCTCTGTAATATTGTTGACCTAGAATACTGATTTGTAGGCCAGCCCTGTAATATTGTTGACCTGGAATACTGATTTGTAGGCCATCCGTGTAATATTGTTGACCTGGAATACTGATTTGTAAGCCAGCCCTGTAATATTGTTGACCTGGAATGCTGATTTGTAGGCCAGCCGTGTAATACTCTTGACCTGGAATACTGATTTGTAGGCCATCCGTGTAATATTGTTGACCTAGAATACTGATTTGTAGGCCATCCCTGTAATATTGTTTACCTGGAATACTGATTTGTAGGCCAGCCGTGTAATATTGTTGACTTGGAATACTGATTTGTAGGCCAGCTGTGTAATATTGTTGACCTGGAATACTGATTTGTAGGCCATCCGTGTAATATTGTTTACCTAGAATACTGATTTGTAAGCCAGCCCTGTAATATTGTTTACCTGGAATACTGATTTGTAGGCCAGCCATGTAATATTGTTGACCTGGAATACTGATTTGTAGGCCAGCCCTGTAATATTGTTGACGTGGAATACTGATTTGTAGGCCATCCGTGTAATATTGTTTACCTAGAATACTGATTTCTAAGCCAGCCCTGTAATATTGTTTACCTGGAATACTGATTTGTAGGCCAGCCGTGTAATATTGTTGACCTGGAATACTGATTTGTAAGCCAGCTCTGTAATATTGTTGACCTAGAATACTGATTTCTAAGCCAGCCCTGTAATATTGTTTACCTGGAATACTGATTTGTCGGCCAGCCGTGTAATATTGTTGACTTGGAATACTGATTTGTAGGCCAGCCGTGTAATATTGTTGACCTGGAATACTGATTTGTAGGCCAGCCATGTAATATTGTTGACCTGGAATACTGATTTGTATGCCATCCGTGTAATATTGTTGACGTGGAATACTGATTTGTAGGCCATCCATGTAATATTGTTTACCTGGAATACTGATTTGTAGGCCAGCCGTGTAATATTGTTGACCTGGAATACTGATTTGTCGGCCAGCCGTGTAATATTGTTGACTTGGAATACTGATTTGTAGGCCAGCCGTGTAATATTGTTGACCTGGAATACTTATTTGTAGGCCAGCTCTGTAATATTGTTGACCTGGAATACTGATTTGTAGGCCAGCTGTGTAATATTGTTGACCTGGAATACTGTTTGTAGGCCAGCTCTGTAATATTGTTGACCTGGAATACTGATTTGTAGGCCAGCTCTGTAATATTGTTGACCTGGAATACTGATTTGTAGGCCAGCCGTGTAATATTGTTGACCTGGAATACTGATTTGTAGGCCAGCCCTGTAATATTGTTTACCTGGAATACTGATTTGTAGGCCAGCCGTGTAATATTGTTGACCTGGAATACTGATTTGTAGGCCAGCCGTGTAATATTGTTGACCTGGAATACTGATTTGTAGGCCATCCGTGTAATATTGTTGACCTGGAATACTGATTTGTAGGCCAGCCGTGTAATATTGTTTACCTGGAATACTGATTTGTAGGCCAGCCCTGTAATATTGTTGACCTGGAATACTGATTTGTAGGCCAGCCGTGTAATATTGTTGACCTGGAATACTGATTTGTAGGCCAGCCGTGTAATATTGTTGACCTGGAATACTGTTTGTAGGCCAGCTCTGTAATATTGTTGACCTGGAATACTGATTTGTAGGCCAGCTGTGTAATATTGTTGACCTGGAATACTGATTTGTAGGCCAGCCGTGTAATATTGTTGACCTGAAATACTGATTTGTAGGCCAGCTGTGTAATATTGTTTACCTGGAATACTGATTTGTAGGCCAGCTGTGTAATATTGTTTACCTGGAATACTGATTTGTAGGCCAGCCCTGTAATATTGTTGACCTGGAATACTGATTTGTAGGCCAGCCGTGTAATATTGTTTACCTGGAATACTGATTTGTAGGCCATCCGTGTAATATTGTTTACCTGGAATACTGATTTGTAGGCCAGCCTTGTAATATTGTTTACCTGGAATACTGATTTGTAGGCCATCCGTGAAATATTGTTGACCTGGAATACTGATTTGTAGGCCAGCCGTGTAATATTGTTGACCTGGAATACTGATTTGTAGGCCATGCGTGTAATATTGTTGACCTGGAATACTGATTTGTAGGCCAGCCGTGTAATATTGTTTACCTGGAATACTGATTTGTAGGCCAGCCGTGTAATATTGTTGACTTGGAATACTGATTTGTAGGCCAGCTGTGTAATATTGTTGACCTGGAATACTGATTTGTAGGCCATCCGTGTAATATTGTTTACCTAGAATACTGATTTGTAAGCCAGCCCTGTAATATTGTTTACCTGGAATACTGATTTGTAGGCCAGCCATGTAATATTGTTGACCTGGAATACTGATTTGTAGGCCAGCCGTGTAATATTGTTGACGTGGAATACTGATTTGTAGGCCATCCGTGTAATATTGTTTTCCTAGAATACTGATTTCTAAGCCAGCCCTGTAATATTGTTTACCTGGAATACTGATTTGTAGGCCAGCCGTGTAATATTGTTGACCTGGAATACTGATTGTAAGCCAGCTCTGTAATTGTTGACCTAGAATACTGATTTCTAAGCCAGCCCTGTAATATTGTTTACCTGGAATACTGATTTGTCGGCCAGCCGTGTAATATTGTTGACTTGGAATACTGATTTGTAGGCCAGCCGTGTAATATTGTTGACCTGGAATATGATTTGTAGGCCAGCCATGTAATATTGTTGACCTGGAATACTGATTTGTATGCCATCCGTGTAATATTGTTGACGTGGAATACTGATTTGTAGGCCATCCATGTAATATTGTTTACCTGGAATACTGATTTGTAGGCCAGCCGTGTAATATTGTTGACTGGAATACTGATTTGTCGGCCAGCCGTGTAATATTGTTGACTTGGATACTGATTTGTAGGCCAGCCGTGTAATATTGTTGACCTGGAATACTTATTTGTAGGCCAGCTCTGTAATATTGTTGACCTGGAATACTGATTTGTAGGCCAGCTGTGTAATATTGTTGACCTGGAATACTGTTTGTAGGCCAGCTCTGTAATATTGTTGACCTGGAATACTGATTTGTAGGCCAGCTCTGTAATATTGTTGACCTGGAATACTGATTTGTAGGCCAGCCGTGTAATATTGTTGACCTGGAATACTGATTTGTAGGCCAGCCCTGTAATATTGTTTACCTGGAATACTGATTTGTAGGCCAGCCGTGTGTAATATTGTTGACCTGGAATACTGATTTGTAGGCCAGCCGTGTAATATTGTTGACCTGGAATAATGATTTGTAGGCCATCCGTGTAATATTGTTGACCTGGAATACTGATTTGTAGGCCAGCCGTGTAATATTGTTTACCTGGAATACTGATTTGTAGGCCAGCCCTGTATATTGTTGACCTGGAATACTGATTTGTAGGCCAGCCGTGTAATATTGTTGACCTGGAATACTGATTGTAGGCCAGCCGTGTAATATTGTTGACCTGGAATACTGTTTGTAGGCCAGCTCTGTAATATTGTTGACCTGGAAACTGATTTGTAGGCCAGCTGTGTAATATTGTTGACCTGAATACTGATTTGTAGGCCAGCCGTGTAATATTGTTGACCTGGAATACTGATTTGTAGGCCAGCTGTGTGTAATATTGTTACCTGGAATACTGATTTGTAGGCCAGCTGTGTAATATTGTTTACCTGGAATACTGATTTGTAGGCCAGCCCTGTAATATTGTTGACCTGGAATACTGATTTGTAGGCCAGCCGTGTAATATTGTTTACCTGGAATACTGATTTGTAGGCCATCCGTGTAATATTGTTTACCTGGAATACTGATTTGTAGGCCAGCCTTGTAATATTGTTTACCTGGAATACTGATTTGTAGGCCATCCGTGAAATATTGTTGACCTGGAATACTGATTGTAGGCCAGCCGTGTAATATTGTTGACCTGGAATACTGATTTGTAGGCCATCCGTGTAATATTGTTGACCTGGAATACTGATTTGTAGGCCAGCCATGTAATATTGTTGACCTGGAATACTGATTTGTAGGCCATCCGTGAAATATTGTTGACCTGGAATACTGATTTGTAAGCCAGCCCTGTAATATTGTTTACCTGGAATACTGATTTGTAGGCCATCCATGTAATATTGTTGACCTGGAATACTGATTTGTAGGCCAGCCATGTAATATTGTTTACCTGGAATACTGATTTGTATGCCATCCGTGTAATATTGTTGACGTGGAATACTGATTTGTAGGCCATCCCTGTAATATTGTTGACCTGGAATACAGATTTGTAGGCCAGCCATGTAATATTGTTTACCTGGAATACTGATTTGTAGGCCATCCGTGTAATATTGTTGACCTGGAATACTGATTTGTAGGCCAGCCTTGTAATATTGTTGACCTGGAATACTGATTTGTAGGCCAGCCATGTAATATTGTTTACCTGGAATACTGATTTGTAGGCCAGCCGTGTAATATTGTTGACCTGGAATACTGTTTGTAGGCCAGCTCTGTAATATTGTTGACCTGGAATACTGATTTGTAGGCCAGCTGTGTAATATTGTTGACCTGGAATACTGATTTGTAGGCCAGCCGTGTAATATTGTTGACCTGGAATACTGATTTGTAGGCCAGCCGTGTAATATTGTTGACCTGGAATACTGTTTGTAGGCCAGCTCTGTAATATTGTTGACCTGGAATACTGATTGTAGGCCAGCTGTGTAATATTGTTGACCTGGAATACTGATTTGTAGGCCAGCCGTGTAATATTGTTGACCTGGAATACTGATTTGTAGGCCAGCTGTGTAATATTGTTTACCTGGAATACTGATTTGTAGGCCAGCTGTGTAATATTGTTTACCTGGAATACTGATTTGTAGGCCAGCCCTGTAATATTGTTGACTGGAATACTGATTTGTAGGCCAGCCGTGTAATATTGTTTACCTGGAATACTGATTTGTAGGCCATCCGTGTAATATTGTTTACCTGGAATACTGATTTGTAGGCCAGCCTTGTAATATTGTTTACCTGGAATACTGATTTGTAGGCCATCCGTGAAATATTGTTGACCTGGAATACTGATTTGTAGGCCAGCCGTGTAATATTGTTGACCTGGAATACTGATTTGTAGGCCATCCGTGTAATATTGTTGACCTGGAATACTGATTTGTAGGCCAGCCATGTAATATTGTTGACCTGGAATACTGATTTGTAGGCCATCCGTGAAATATTGTTGACCTGGAATACTGATTTGTAAGCCAGCCCTGTAATATTGTTTACCTGGAATACTGATTTGTAGGCCATCCATGTAATATTGTTGACCTGGAATACTGATTTGTAGGCCAGCCATGTAATATTGTTTACCTGGAATACTGATTTGTATGCCATCCGTGTAATATTGTTGACGTGGAATACTGATTTGTAGGCCATCCCTGTAATATTGTTGACCTGGAATACAGATTTGTAGGCCAGCCATGTAATATTGTTTACCTGGAATACTGATTTGTAGGCCATCCGTGTAATATTGTTGACCTGGAATACTGATTTGTAGGCCAGCCTTGTAATATTGTTGACCTGGAATACTGATTTGTAGGCCATCCATGTAATATTAGTGACTTGGAATACTGATTTGTAGGCCATCCGTGTAATATTAGGGACCAGGAATACTGATTTGTAGGCCAGCCATGTAATATTGTTGACCTGGAATCCTGATTTGTAGGCCATCCGTGTAATATTGTTGACCTGGAATACTGATTTGTAGGCCATCCGTGTAATATTGTTTACCTGGAATACTGATTTGTAGGCCAGCCTTGTAATATTGTTTACCTGGAATACTGATTTGTAGGCCATCCGTGAAATATTGTTGACCTGGAATACTGATTTGTAGGCCAGCCGTGTAATATTGTTGACCTGGAATACTGATTTGTAGGCCATCCGTGTAATATTGTTGACCTGGAATACTGATTTGTAGGCCAGCCATGTAATATTGTTGACCTGGAATACTGATTTGTAGGCCATCCGTGTAATATTGTTGACCTGGAATACTGATTTGTAAGCCAGCCCTGTAATATTGTTTACCTGGAATACTGATTTGTATGCCATCCGTGTGTAATATTGTTGACCTGGAATACTGATTTTGTAAGCCAGCCCTGTAATATTGTTACCTGGAATACTGATTTGTAGGCCATCCATGTAATATTGTTGACCTGGAATACTGATTTGTAGGCCAGCCATGTAATATTGTTTACCTGGAATACTGATTTGTATGCCATCCGTGTAATATTGTTGACGTGGAATACTGATTTGTAGGCCATCCCTGTAATATTGTTGACCTGCAATACAGATTTGTAGGCCAGCCATGTAATATTGTTTACCTGGAATACTGATTTGTAGGCCATCCGTGTAATAATGTTGACCTGGAATACTGATTTGTAGGCCAGCCATGTAATATTGTTGACCTGGAATACTGATTTGTAGGCCATCCATGTAATATTAGTGACTTGGAATACTGATTTGTAGGCCATCCGTGTAATATTAGGGACCAGGAATACTGATTTGTAGGCCAGCCATGTAATATTGTTGACCTGGAATACTGATTTGTAGGCCAGCCATGTAATATTGTTGACCTGGAATACTGATTTGTAGGCCATCCGTGTAATATTAGGGACCAGGAATACTGATTTGTAGGCCAGCCATGTAATATTGTTGACCTGGAATACTGATTTGTAGGCCATCCGTGTAATATTGTTGACCTGGAATACTGATTTGTAGGCCATCCGTGTAATATTGTTGACCTGGAATACTGATTTGTAGGCCAGCCATGTAATATTGTTGACCTGGAATCCTGATTTGTAGGCCAGCCGTGTAATATTGTTGACCTGAAATACTGATTTGTAGGCCATCCGTGTAATATTGTTGACCTGAAATACTGATTTGTAGGCCAGCCATGTAATATGTTTACCTGGAATACTGATTTGTAGGCCAGCCGTGTAATATTGTTGACCTGAAATACTGATTTGTAGGCCAGCCATGTAATATTGTTGACCTGAAATACTGATTTGTAGGCCAGCCGTGTAATATTGTTGACCTGAAATACTGATTTGTAGGCCAGCCATGTAATATGTTGACCTGGAATACTGATTTGTAGGCCAGCCATGTAATATTGTTGACCTGAAATACTGATTTGTAGGCCAGCCATGTAATATTGTTGACCTGAAATACTGATTTGTAGGCCAGCCATGTAATATTGTTGACCTGGAATACTGATTTGTAGGCCAGCCATGTAATATTGTTGACCTGAAATACTGATTTGTAGGCCAGCCATGTAATATTGTTGACCTGAAATACTGATTTGTAGGCCAGCCATGTAATATTGTTGACCTGAAATACTGATTTGTAGGCCAGCCATGTAATATTGTTGACCTGGAATACTGATTTGTAGGCCAGCCATGTAATATTGTTTACCTGGAATACTGATTTGTAGGCCATCCGTGTAATATTGTTGACCTGAAATACTGATTTGTAGGCCAGCCATGTAATATTGTTGACCTGGAATCCTGATTTGTAGGCCAGCCGTGTAATATTGTTGACCTGAAATACTGATTTGTAGGCCATCCGTGTAATATTGTTGACCTGAAATACTGATTTGTAGGCCAGCCATGTAATATTGTTGACCTGAAATACTGATTTGTAGGCCATCCGTGTAATATTGTTGACCTGAAATACTGATTTGTAGGCCATCCGTGTAATATTGTTGACCTGAAATACTGATTTGTAGGCATCAATCTATTTTTTCTGCTCAATGTTAATGTAATGAGACTTAATGACTTTGGTGGTTTTAGTCTGTAAAACATCCAATCTATTAAGAGGACATTATCAAGCTGTGTATGTATACAGACCTATAGCGGTCAATAAATTAGTTATACGTTCATTTATATTTGTAAATGTAATGTAATCTTTATTGATTCTGTTTATTGTTCATTCATTGGTGATAGTCCATTTATTATTGTTTTATGTGCTAGCCTTGCTGAAATCAAATTGATATACCAAATTGTTTATTGGAACTCTGTATCACTGTCAGGGTCTTGTCTTGTACAGAACATTACAGCAAACTAATCATATATTGCATTTTTTTTGTGCCAGTCCATTGGGTATATGCTGAAATTTAGTATGATATACAATATTAAAGTATTAAGATTCATTTCACTTTTGAGTATTGTATCTAGGTTGACTTCTGGACATTGGAGTCCAAGTGGTCTATATCACACACACTTTTAGATCCTCTTTCTGTCAAGGTTCAAATCCTGATTGGGTAGGTCCAATTGTAGGAGAGTTAATAAGTTTGCTTGCCGGATGTTGAGTACTCTGGATTCCTCATCATAATTGCACTCCATGCAGACTTCTACTATATTGCAGTTTTATAGTTCAGTTGGTCCATGTTTGACAATTGTTATTTCAGTGTCTTGCCTAAATTGACCTCATTTGAAAAAGATTTCCTCTTCACAACCTTTTGTTTACTGATTGTCTTGGTGACAGTCCACTGTTATTTGACAATATTTTGTGCTATTGTGGCAGGTTAGGGTTTGATTTGTTGTTGCATTTAGAAAAGAAAATAACATGATATTTCAGATGAAACTTCCAAAATCTCTTAAGGGCATTGCATAGATTGCAGTGAAATGTAATGCTAATGTAGGTGAAGTAATGTTGTCTTGTTTTTCATCATGTTCACATATCACTACAGTATTGTAATGTTGTCTTGTTGAGATTCTGACAGCTTTTAATTTGAAATGATAGCAACTTACATTACTGGTACTTTGAAATGATAAATAATGTAGTACTGATCATGTTATTAATAAGTGCTTTATATTTATTAAAATTCTCCAGTGATCATCAAAACCAAATACAAAAATTATCACAGCTTTCTAGTTGCTTTTTCTTTCTGCCTTTTTAAATAATTAATTCCATTGCAGTTAGCTTACTGAGTTTAAAAACTTGCAGCATGCATAAGTTTGATCAGGAATCAGCTCATCAATTTATCCTGACTGTAAACAGATTTTTAATAATTAAACAGTCATTTGAAACACTGATATATGACGATGTCAAGATTAGTGTTAGTTTGGCATATCACAAGTTTTATTTCTTCAATGAACGACAAGGGAGTTAAGTCTTTGTTATGTGTGTTATGTACATGTGAGTGTTAACAATAAAGACTGATTCTGGTTATATAGAAATACCAGTACATGGGAGACTGGTTATATAGAAGTACCAGTACATGGGAGACTGGTTATATAGAGGTACCAGTACATGGGAGACTGGTTATATAGAGGTACCAGTATAGGGAAGACTGGTTATATAGAAGTACCAGTACATGGAAGACTGCTTATATAGAGGTACCAGTACATGGGAGACTGGTTATATAGAAGTACCAGTACATGGGAGACTGGTTATATAGAGGTACCAGTATAGGGAAGACTGGTTATATAGAGGTACCGGTACATAGGAAACTGGTTATATAGAAGTACCAGTACATGGGAGACTGGTTATATAGAAGTGCCAGTACATAGGAGACTGCTTATATAGAAGTACCAGTACATAGGAAACTGGTTATATAGAAATACCAGTACATGGGAGACTGGTTATATAGAAGTGCCAGTACATGGGAGACTGCTTATATAGAGGTACCAGTATAGGGAAGACTGGTTATATAGAAGTACCAGTACATGGAAGACTGCTTATATAGAGGTACCAGTACATGGGAGACTGGTTATATAGAGGTTCCAGTACATGGGAGGCTGGTTATATAGAAGTACCAGTACATGGAGGACTGGTTATATAGAGGTATCAGTACATGAGAGACTGGTTATATAGAAGTACCAGTACATGGGAGACTGGTTATATAGAGGTACCAGTACATGGGAGACTGGCTATATAGAGGTATCAGTACATGGGAGACTGGTTATATAGAGGTTCCAGTACATGGGAGGCTGGTTATATAGAAGTACCAGTACATGGAGAACTGGTTATATAGAGGTATCAGTACATGAGAGACTGGTTATATAGAGGTACCAGTACATGGGAGACTGGTTATATAGAGGTACCAGTACATGGGAGACTGGCTATATAGAGGTATCAGTACATGGGAGACTGGTTATATAGAGGTACCAGTATAGGGAAGACTGGTTATATAGAAGTGCATCGACAACAGATACTGCAGAGTTTCTATATCTTCCAACTTTTCAGGCAAAACGGTACTGTGTAGTGTGTACAACAACATTAACACTGACAACAGATACTGCAGGGCTTTTTTATATACCAACTTTTCAAACATAAATACTGGTATGATAAATATTGATTAAAATCAACGATGATTAATTTATACATACATGTACTATCAATTAATAATGAATAGTTATAATCAATATGTATGCCATTTATTTATGTACATTGTAGTATTTCTAGAATACTGCAGCAAATTAACAATAGTGCTTTACCAAGCACTTGCCTGGATTATGAACAATTCTGCATCAGCTAGCACTTGCTTACTTAAATTTCAACAGTATCAGTAAGTGCTTGCTTGATCAATAAACAATTCTGCATCAGTAAGTGCTTGCTTGATTAATTAACAATTCAACATCAGGGCCCAGTTGTTCGAAGCTTGATTAGTTCAATGAATTGATTAGTCAAAATTTGTTTTTTGCATTATTTAAAATATTTTGTGAATTTTTTGTTGAAAACACAAAAAGTGAATAGAATCTCATCAAATTGAAACACAATGTTTTAAAATTGATTGTTCATGTATAATATGTGAAAGTTTATTGGTGTTCTATGTTTGTGCTAATCCCTGATTAAATTAATCAAGCTTCGAACAACTGGGCCCTGATGTTGAATTGTTAATTAATCAAGCAAGCACTTACTGATGCAGAACTGTTGATTGATCAAGCAAGCGCTTACTGATATTGAATTGTTTATTGATCAAGCAAGCACTTACTGATACTGTTGCTACCGCTTGCTTGATTAATTAACAATTCTGCATCAGTAAGTGCTTGCTTGATTAATTACCAATTCTGCATCAGTAAATGTTTGCTTTATTAATTAACAATTCTTCATCAGTAAGTGCTAGTGCTTGCTTGAATAATTACCAATTCTGCATCAGTAAGTGCTTGCTTAATTAACAATTCTGCATCAGTAAGTGCTTGCTTAATTAACAATTCTGCATTAGTAAATGTTGTTTGATTAATTAAAAATTCTGCATGAGTAAATGCTTGCTTGATTAATTAACAATTCTGCATCAGTAAACGCTTGCTTGATTAATTAACAATTCAACATCAATAAATGCTTGCTTGATTAATTAACAATTCTGCATCAGTAAGTGCTTGCTTGATTAATTAACAATTCAACATCAGTAAACGCTTGCTTGAATTATTTACAATTCTGCATCAGTAAGTGCTTGCTTGATTAATTAACAATTCAACATCAGTAAGTGCTTGCTTGATTAATTAACAATTCTGCATCAGTAAATGCTTGCTTGATTAATTAAGAATTCTGCATCAGTAAATGCTTGCTTGATTAATTAACAATTCTGCATCAGTAAACACTTGCTTGAATTATTTACAATTCTGCATCAGTAAATGCTTGCTTGATTAATTAACAATTCAACATCATAAAAGGCTTGCTTGATTAATTAACAATTCAACATCAATAAATGCTTGCTTGATTAATTAACAATTCTGCATCAGTAAGTGCTTGCTTGATTAATTAACAATTCTGCATCAGTAAACACTTGCTTGATTAATTAACAATTCTGCATCAGTAAACGCTTGATTAATTAACAATTCTGCATCAGTAAACGCTTGCTTGAATTATTTACAATTCTGCATCAGTAAGTGCTTGCTTGATTAATTAACAATTCAACATCAATAAATGCTTGCTTGATTAATTAACAATTCTGCATCAGTAAATGCTTGCTTGATTAATTAACAATTCTGCATCAGTAAACGCTTGCTTGAATTATTTACAATTCTGCATCAGTAAGTGCTTGCTTGATTAATTAACAATTTTGCATCAGTAAGTGCTTGCTTGAATTATTTACAATTCTGCATCAGTAAATGCTTGCTTGATTAATTAACAATTCTGCATCAGTAAGTGCTTGCTTGATTAATTAACAATTTTGCATCAGTAAATGCTTGCTTGATTAATTAACAATTCAGCGGCAAACAAGCATGTAATATTTATATTAAAAGTTTTAAAACCTTGATAAACCTTAAATTTATTAACTGAAACAGTAATATTTCTTAATTATCTTGAATTTTCATTGTCTTGATGAATCATTAAGACTGTCAGATAAGAATTTTATGAGTTCTTCAAGGTTCTAGTAATAACCTATTTCAAGGCAGCGGCAGAAGCCAGATTTTTATGAGTAATATTTAATTTCTTTATTATGAAATAGATTTTTTATAAGTTGATCATTTCGCCCACATGAATGTAGAATTTCAGGATTGTGAGTACCTTATGTGTTAAATGTTTTCATGTCTAAATGAGATAGCTGTTACAGCTGTACAATAATTGACCTCTATACATTGATTTTTAAACTCTCAGGAGTAAGATTCTGTGTGCTGCTGACTGGTAGAAAATTGGAAATTTAATCTTGTAAAGACAGTGATTTTGTACATATACAGGAATCAGATGTTAATTTATTGACATTGTTTGAAACTTCAGTAAAGCTACTTGTGTTCTTTTGTTTACTGAAGGTCTTATTTAATGATGATTTGTTACCGCTATAATTACTCTTTAATGTTTATGATTTTTACAAGAAAATGTCTTGTGTTTCTCATTTTCAAACTATTGTCCATTGGTTTGCCTTGTAAATAAAACAAAATAATCTGTGGTAGTTTCTGTCACTAGGTAAGGGGGGTGGGGGGGGGGGTGGGGGTGGCATGTCCAACTAGTATTACCACTTGGTTTTAAAGTCAAGAGTTATATGTTTAACTTGACTTGAGACAAGATACTAATAGTAAAGCTGTGAAAGTTAAGTTGCTGGGTCAAATCTAAGGTGTCTTTGTACATGCAAAAGGCACCTCTGGCTGCTACAGCTATAACTAGAAGAGGTTGAAACAGACAGAGCAAATGTAGTCGGTGGGAACATCCTGGCATGGACCCAGCAAATGTAGTCGGTGGGAACATTCTGGCATGGACCCAGCAAATGTAGTCGGTGGGAACATCCTGGCATGGACCCAGCAAATGTAGTCGGTGGGAACATCCTGGCATGGACCCAGCAAATGTAGTCGGTGGGAACATCCTGGCATGGACCCTAAAACGGTGAACATTTCAAAAATGAGATTGATATTTTATAACCTGGTGTTATTTATTTCAGGAAGTTTATATTTAAGCATCATTTCTTTGTCAATGCATGTCAAATTTGTTTTGGCATATTTAAATCTATACTTGTTGGATTTTAAGTCAAAGAAATATGATTAAAAAAAAATAAGGTACAATATAATTTTTGGCGCAATAGCACTGCAATATATACTTTATTGGGTCACTATAATAATATTAAGCTTCAGCCAGTATCTCGGACTGAACATCGTACAGACCTGAATATCAACATTTTATTGTTATTTTACTTATCTATAACATTTAGGAGATTTTATACTAAACGTTAAAGGTGACTGATCTGGTTGATAAGTTTCGGGTCCGATTGCAAGGGTATGATATCAGAACTGCTGACATGGTAGAATCTTGTTTTCAGGAGCAAATGGAGACTGCATGCTAATTTTATGTATATTTAATCAAGAATTCGGTGACATTGTCATGTTTACAGGCATACAAGTTACTTCTTTGTATAAATCACAAAGAATCACAATTCTGAAGTGATGTTTTATCCCTATTATATACACATGAGGATGATAACCAAGTAATTTTATACAGATAGTGGCATGATTTATACGTTAGTGAAGTGTCATGGGAACTTTGAATGTCTTCAAATCAATCTTACATGTAATTTACAGCATATCTTCAGAAAATAGTGTCATTATTATTATTTTAGTAAAGGGAGAGCTGTTTCCTAATTCCAGATCGTTAAAAATTATATTTTACATCCTCAAAATCACAGAAGTAAGAGTTAATGAACTTGTTTTTAAATTCAGAGTTACTTACAACTTCAGAAAATTTTGTCTTGTTAGTGACAAAATCACAAAAAAAAAACGTTCATCAGATGTGGAATCTGTAATTCCAACATTTCTGTAAAGTTAAGAAATATTGCCAATTTGCCACTACAATTAAATTAGCTACAGTGATTTTGAAACATTTTAATTGCTACCTTCTGTTTTTAAGATCGGGAATGTTTGCACTTGTTTAAAAACTGGGAAAATTTAAGTTCTTGTGTTATTGGCAAACTGTTTTAAGTAAATTAAGATCATACAATAAGTTGGAGCTGTTATATTGTGACAGTAATTGAACTTTTTTGGGTCGAAATATCTATTAAATTTTAAACATTTCTGGTCTTGTGTTGGGGTGAGGGGTGTTGTAGTCAAATAAGAAAACTTAATTATTCCCAAGGAAAAAAAACCTTATAATCTGGTAGTAATTTTAGGCAAACAAATTCACTGTAACAGCTTAGTTGAAAGTATGCCTGGTCCACAATTGGAAGGTTGTGTATTTCCATTTCTTGATTAGATCTGATCATTAGTTTAAACAGGGATATGTGAATACTTTGCCAAATATTTGTCATTTAGATATAAAAGCCAGATTCAATTCAGTCTTCTATCTAGAAGGAGCCCATGTATCATTGCCCCCTAAATGAGAATTTTGTCCCACAAAAATTTTGTTTGGGTCAACCCAGATCCATCTTTTTAATCTTATTTGCGTTTTGAATAAATCTATTCTTCCTCATGTGTATTTTTTCATCATAATGATCTTTTTGATCTTTTTATATAAAATGTATCAAGTTATGTTTTAACATTGGTAAAATTTTTAGCTCACCTGAGCTGAAAGCTCAGATGAGCTATTGCTATCCATCTTCGTCCGTCGTGCGTCGTCCGTCGTCCGTCGTCCGTCGTGCGTAAACTTTTTACATTTTAATCTTCTCCTCCAAAACCACTGGGCCAAATTTAATGAAACTTGGTAACCATCATGCCTGGGTGAAGCCCTCTCAGATTTGCACAAATGAAGGAGTTATGTCCCCTTGGGGCCCCATAAGGGGGGAAATAGTGAAAAACTTTAAAAATCTTCTCCTCTGAATCTACAAGACATATACCTTATTTATTTCATATATAACATCCTTAGGTCATCTAGTTTCAGATTTGCACAAATGGTAGCCATGGGGCTCAAAATGGGGAAATGGTAAGGTGCTGAGTGGGGAAATTGCTAAAAATTATGTATTTGTCAATATCTTGAAAACTATTAACTTTTTGTATAGGCATGTATATTAGAATATTTTAGGTATTATCCTAACGATCATTTTGATATATGAATGAAGGTCATAGGTTCAAAGGTCAAGGTCACAGATGTGAATGAATACCTGAATGGTTATTTATCTTGAAAACTGTTAACTTTTTGGATATGCATGTATATTAGAATATTTTAGGTATTATCCTAACGATCATTTTGATATATGAATGAAGGTCATAGGTTCAAAGGTCAAGGTCACAGATGTGAATGAATACCTGAATGGTTATTTATCTTGAAAACTGTTAACTTTTGGATATGCATGTATATTAGAATATTTTAGGTATTATCCTAACGATCATTTTGATATATGAATGAAGGTCATAGGTTCAAAGGTCAAGGTCACAGATGTGAATGAATACCTGAATGGTTATTTATCTTGAAAACTGTTAACTTTTTGGATATGCATGTATATTAGAATATTGTAGGTATTAGCCTAACAACCATTTTGATATATGAATGAAGGTTATGGGTTCAAAGGTCAAGGTCACAGATGTGAACAAGATCTGAAATGATTATTTATCTCAAAAACTATGAACTTTTTGTATAGGCATGTATATTAGACTATTTAGGTATTATCCTAATGATCATTTTGATATATGAATGAAGCTCATGGGTTTAAAGGTCAAGGTCACAGATGCGAATGAATACCTAAATGGTTAATTATCTTAAAAACTATTAACTTTTTGTATAGGCATGTATATTAGAATATTGTTAGTACGGGCACAGTGGTCATTTTGATAGATGAATGAAGAGCATGGGTTCAAATGTCAAGATCACAGATACAAACAAGTACTGAGATGATTATTTATCTCAAAAACTATAAACTTTTTGTATAGGGATGTATATTAGAATATTGGCCGAATTATCATTTTGATATTTGAATGAAGCTCATGGGTTCAAAGGTCACAGGTGAGCGTTAAGGCCCATGGGCCTCTTGTTAAAACATGGTCCCCGATTAAGATGATTGCAATACACTTCTTGATTGGACACTGTCTATGACATCTTACGTCATGTCTCATGGTAGTACATTGCATGGATGTTAAATATTTTGACACCTGACCCCTGTTAAATAGAATAATCTTGACTGGCATGCAAATCTTGGTTGGATGAATCAGTCTACAATTATTGACAAAATCGCCACCTTTATTTTCATCCTCCGTCGTCTCTGATCTGGTGACAATTACATATATCAATAGATCTTGGATTTGTAAAGTTATATGTTCTTTATGTTCAGTTTGTAATAAATCACAGAATTATGTTTAAATCTGGTTCTTATAGCATGCTTAAAAGTGAAATTTTGACATAAACCATGTAATCTTTGAAAATCAGCTTTTTTTTAAATTCTTGTTTCATTGTTGACAAAAATTTTATGATATTGTATATTCTTTTCACATTGTTTAAAAAGCCATGATATTAACAATATTAATTGTTTTAGCTCTAAGGGAAAATGTTTAAATTTCTGAAGTTAAAAATATGTTCTTCTGGGAGTTAAGTGAGAAACATGACAGAGTGGAAGATCATCAAGATAATTCTACTTCATATAACATACTTCTATACACATCTATAATACTTGTATATTGATTTTCCATATAGTTCCTAAATACTCCTTAATTTTCTTGTCTTACCACTGTTAATCATTTCATTTTATAAGCAGCATCCCTTTTAACAGATTATATTTCCATAAAACCTGAAACTTAAAACAATCTGATTTTGTACAATGTATGATCCAGCATCTGACATGTGATATTCCAATTACATATTAAAATAATAATAGTAAAAAAAACCTTAAACTCTCTCTCTCTCTCTCTCTCTCTCTCTCTCTCTGTGTTAAAAGTGTGTGTGTGGTGTGTGTGTGTGTGTGTGTGTGTGTGTGTGTGTGTGTGTGTTAAAAGTCAACAGTTTCTCAATATGGATAATTAACATGTTTATCTTGTATTGTTTCTCAATATGGATAATTAACATGTTTATCTTGTATTGTTTCTCAATATGGATAATTAACATGTTTATCTTGTATTGTTTCTCAATATGGATAATTAACATGTTTATCTGGTATTGTTTCTCAATATGGATAATTAACATGTTTATCTTGTATTGTTTCTCAATATGGATAATTAACATGTTTATCTTGTATTGTTTCTCAATATGGATAATTAACATGTTTATCTTGTATTGTTTCTCAATATGGATAATTAACATGTTTATCTTGTATTGTTTCTCAATATGGATAATTAACATGTTTATCTTGTATTGTTTTCTGATTTCATTTGTTTGTTGTTTTATGTTTTTTACAGAATGATTCCATAGATACAGAGATAGATATCACCAACATAACAAGAGATGGAGAGAAAGTTGATCCCTCTCATTTTGAATTACTTAAAGTACTTGGTCAAGGATCTTTTGGAAAGGTAAATAGATGTTGTTACTTTGTTAAGTTGTCATTATTCTCTTTATTGATATTTCTTGTTTGAAAGGTGTTGACTTTACTGGCCTAAGATTGGTGATTTTTTTCAGACATTCCAGCTTCCTTCACCATCCATGAATTGATCTCCTCGATGCTGTAAACCACTTTATAATGACACATACTTATTTCAGCTACATGCTCTCTGTATTTGTGCATTTTAAAATTAACACTTAAGACACTTTGCAACCCCAAACAGGATTTATTGTTAAGTATTAACACATTAATAAATAGACACTAAAACAAATACAGACATCAGGAAATAAAAATCAGCAGCTTATAGACAGGTACCATGTTTACCCTCTTCAGCAGTTAATAGACAGGTACCATGTTTACCCTCTTCAGCAGCTTATAGACAGGTACCATGTTTACCCTCTTCAGCAGTTAATAGACAGGTACCATGTTTACCCTCTTCAGCAGCTTATAGACAGGTACCATGTTTACCCTCTTCAGCAGTTAATAGACAGGTACCATGTTTACCCTCTTCAGCAGCTTATAGACAGGTACCATGTTTACCCTCTTCAGCAGCTTATAGACAGGTACCATGTTTACCCTCTTCAGCAGCTTATAGACAGGTACCATGTTTACCCTCTTCAGCAGTTAATAGACAGGTACCATGTTTACCCTCTTCAGCAGTTAATAAACAGGTACAATGTCTACCCTCTTCAGCAGTTAATAGACAGGTACCATGTTTACCCTCTTCAGCAGTTAATAGACAGGTACCATGTTTACCCTCTTCAGCAGTTAATAGACAGGTACCATGTTTACCCTCTTCAGCAGTTAATAGACAGGTACCATGTTTACCCTCTTCAGCAGTTAATAGACAGGTACCATGTTTACCCTCTTCTGCAGTTAATAGACAGGTACCATGTTTACCCTCTTCAACAGTTAATAGACAGGTACCATGTTTACCCGCTTCAGCAGTTAATAGTCAGGTACAATGTTTACCCTTTTCAGCAGTTAATAGACAGGTACCATGTTTACCCTCTTCAGTAGTCCGACTAATCAGCCCACTAAACCCCCATTTTAATTTTTTGACTTTTCGGAGGTTTGTGGTCTGACAGCTTCCATTATTGAATTCTTGAAATTTCTGGCGAAAACGGCAGAAACGAAAACACGCGTCGATAATTTCCAGTATTTCCTTACCTCGCTCTTGTTGACAACATGGAACACTTCCTAAAACATTATTCTACCGATCCATGCTTAATTTTTAATTAAAATCCATCGATATCGGTAGAAATACAAGGTTTTCTGATGTCTCTTCAGCTCTCTGTCACTTTCACATCGTGAAGACATTACTAATTTGCATTGACCAATCAGATCGCGCGTTGCATTTGGATGGTGAAACTCGCAGTTCTATCTTTAGAAAGCACATGGCGATGTTTTTACATTAACGATTCGCATTATTAATGATGTTTTCACCCGTAAAACATATTATATTAGTTATTTTATTTTTATCAATACCATGTGACGACATGTGTACTAATTGCAGTGAAGATTTCTCATGTTTTTTTCTCGTTTATATCTACATAGGCTTAGGAGCAGGGGGGGGGCAGGCCCCCGCAATATATTGTGTGAAATTTTGTACCATAGTTTATGTTTATAGTGTAATTGCTAAAAAAAGAAAAAAAACCAATAGCTTTAACAGGAAATGTCTATCTGGTAACCAATCAATTATCAATTCCATCATTATACTTGTAAAAGGGCGTCTTGAAATTCACCCTTAGAAACGGCTCACAGCATCTCCAATGGCAGGGGCGTATCCAGGATTTTTGGAAGGGGGGGGTTTGAGAATTATATCAATGCTAGGCCCATGGCCCATCTTAATGATGTACATCAAAGGTAAATGTAGATTGGTGTGGTTAATTAGTTTATTTATATGGCACCAAACCTTCTTAATCTCCATGTAGCCAGAAGTCGTGAGTTGAGTACCGTGCATTTGAAAATTAATCATTGGACTTCATTATGTCATGCAGTTATTTGTACAATTTTGTCTTAATATTTCACTGCTTTTCAGTCTCTCACTCAGAACGCTGCAAAATTTTCTGGGGTACCCCCATATCCATCTCCAATGAGAGGGTTGATTATGGAACTTGTGTCATACGGTTATTATTTTTAAGCTTGCTTTGATATCACAATATTTTAACCTATCAAAACGCTGCAAAATACATCGAAGATGCGTCTAGACAGGGGTTAGTTTTGAAAATTTTCCGGGGAAGGCCCCCTGGACCCCCACATATGTGAGGGGTTTAGCACCCATACTCTCCCCGCCTCGTGCCTATGGCACGAGGTCGTACCTGTGGCATGGCATAGACATAGCTTCGGTTTGCCCCCCACACCAATATTAAAAACCCTCCTACGCCTATGATCTAAATTATTTTTTCTTTCAAATTGGGTAATATTCTATCATATCTGGGACTTGCATGTTCTCCTGAAATGCTGTCAAGTTTTGTCCAATATTTTGTAGATCGTAGAATTATAAGTTTTTAAACCAATTGTAATATATAAAGTTCAACACAAGAGTACTTGTCCGCAAGGTCATTAAAAGTAATTCTCTTATATTCATCCCGACCACACTGTAAATTTTGTCATAGGGTTCAATTTTAACTGTATTTTGCGTGAACATACATATATATACAGTGTGGTGCTTAATTTTTCTCTCCAAAATTACTGGAATAATATTTCTTGGATACTAGTTCAGAAAAATGAGAGGGGTCAAGAATATAAAAATATATAGAGAAGATCGAGACTACTCTATTTTAACGTCTACATATAAATAATACATTGCAATGTTACCTTTTGTAAGTACATGTATTAAACACCATTAATAATGCGAATCGTTAATGTAAGTAAACATCGCCATGTGCTTTCTAAAGATAGAACTGCGAGTTTCACCATCCAAATGCAACGCGCGATCTGATTGGTCAATGCAAATTAGTAATGTCTTCACGATGTGAAAGTGACAGAGAGCTGAAGAGACATCAGAAAACCTTGTATTTCTACCGATATCGATGGATTTTAATTAAAAATTAAGCATGGATCGTAGAATAATGTTTTAGGAAGTGTTCCATGTTGTCAACAAGAGCGAGGTAAGGAAATACTGGAAATTATCGACGCGTGTTTTCGTTTCTGCCATTTTCGCCAGAAATTTCAAGAATTCAATAATGGAAGCTGTCAGACCACAAACCTCCAAAAAGTCAAAAAATTAAAATGGGGGTTTAGTGGGCTGATTAGTCAGACTACCTCTTCAGCAGGTAATAGACAGGTACCATGTTTACCCTCTTCAGCAGTTAATAGACAGGTACCATGTTTACCCTCTTCAGCAGTTAATAGACAGGTACCATGTTTACCCTCTTCAGCAGTTAATAGACAGGTACCATGTTTACCCGCTTCAGCAGTTAATAGACAGGTACCATGTTTACCTGCTTCAATTGGAGCAAAAGTGCAGAAAATTATTCTTTTTAAACTTGTTTAAAATAATTCTTTAGTCAATTTAGATTTGGTTACTTGAATTGGATTCTTAGAACTGAACTTGTTGCTACACATGTGTTCTAGTGAAAACAAAGAAATGTATAAATTGCATGTCCTGTCTTTTAATGTTGTTGATAAGTTATATGACCTTCAGGCTTGTCTAGATCAAGGTCATGTAGAAGTTATTTGATCTTATCTGCAGATCAAGGTCATGTAAAATTTATTAGACCTTTCCTGTAGATCAAGGACATGTAGAAGTTATATGACCTTGTCAGTAGATCAAGGTCATGTAGAAGTTTTTTTATCTTGTTTGTAAATGAAGGTCATGTAGAAGTTATTTGACCTTGTCTTTAAGGTTTGTAGATCTAGGTCATTCATCTTCTATATAGCAAGATTAATAATGCATTCTAGCATGAATCTATATGCCATGATTGTCATGTTTGTGAATATTAAAAAAAAAGTTTTAACTGAAGTATGTTTCATTGTGGATAATGTCTGCATGTGACCTATATCTCACATTTTACAGGCCAGATAATAATAATATAGTCAATATACAGGATACAAATATGTTCAGAGCTGTACAGTTTGTGTCTTTACTTAAATCCTCATACTGTTCAAAGAATTCATTGTTTGTAAACAAATAAAATATATTTACACAATGAATAGAAGTGTTTAAACATGTCTTTATAAGTGTGCAACTATAAAGTGTAATAATGGTATGTTTAGATAAGATTTAACTTGTTATTATATGACACAGCACATTACTGGCTTATCTCCTAACATTGTATGACATAAATATAAGTCACTTGACTTTTTGGTATAAAAATAAACTTGATTTCATATGTCAATGTGATATTATCTTTTAAAAAAAGTTATGTTGTCTGTTGACACCCACACACCCCAAAAGATATTAACACATGTACTAGATCTAACATATTAATTATGTTCTATATTCACACCCCACCCCCATCACAAAATGAAAAACATATTAATATATGTACTAGATCTAACATATTAATTATGTTCTATGTTCACACCCCACCCCCATCACAAAATGATAAAACATATTAATATATGTACTAGATCTAACATATTAATTATGTTCTATGTTCACACCCCACCCCCATCACAAAATGATAAAACATACAGGGATTTTTCTGACCTTTTTGAGAAAAGGACCTTGGGATGAAATTGGGAAAATGCTGAACAAAAATGTAATTTTGGGAAAAATCACAACAACATATTACAAATTCTAGACCACTAGAATACTGGTAATTGAACAAATTATATCGGTGTTCACAGCAAAATAGCGCTGTCTCTCTTGTCTCTATATAAATCATCCAGCAAAATGTGGGTTAATATAGATTGAAATCGTTATCAGAACGATATATTGTCCGAATATGATGTTGATGATCTTGTGAATTTTTTTTCTCTCAAAAAATTGATAAACATAGCTAATTGGGAATTTTTTACTACAGAATTGGGAAAAATGTATGTTTTTTGCATTGGGAATGGGCCCCTTTACCGGACCCTGTGGATACCCAGAAAAATCCCTGACATATTAATACATGTACTAGATCTAATGTATTAATATGTTAAAAACAATTGCAAAATGTACAAAAACTTTGGTTTATATCTATTTCAAGGTATTTCTGGTGAGAAAAATAACAGGAAAGGATGAAGGTGGTTTGTATGCCATGAAAGTATTAAAAAAGGCCACACTTAAAGGTAAGTTACTACAGAATTTATAAGGTATTTTATACATAGATTGGTTAATTAATGCAGCTTTTTTTTTTTTTTTTAAAAAATAGGTCATTTGACTTGTCAATTAAGTGGCATGTGATCATAGAATATCTAGGTCAGATAATGATTTTTTTTAAAGAAATTATTAATTACTGCAGTAAAGTGGTTACAAGTTTGTTTTTAATTAAGCTATATTTGGAGTTTGTTTTTTATTAAGCTATATTTCATTTCTCTGAGATTTACGTTGCTATAGATTAATAGCCCAGTTTTTATATAGTTTTTATTAAATTATTCAGCAGAATGGCTGATCGTTATAGTAGTTATATTAATTATATTTTAATGATGTCAACATCTACAGAAGATTATGTAAAAAAAAAAAAAAATGGTATGACTGACAGATTATACTAGAAAATTTATGATCAGGGATTTATCAGGGTCTTTTGGGAAAAGGCCCTAAACTAAAAATTGGGAAAAACTATCAACTTTTTGCTCATTTTGGGAAAACTTCGACATCATCGCATTTTGCTGGTTTACTTTCAATCTCTATGTCAGAAGTCGGTTTACTTACGGTCTTGGAAGCCTTTGATGTAGAAGCGGTATTTTCATCTTGCTTTGCAGGTGTCATTTCTAGAATCTTACTTGATTTTGCATCCTCCGTCTTGAGACACTTTGTGTAATACTTGCTGTTATGTGATTTGTTTTTTTTTCTTCAAAATTTGCTCTCGTTTTCGTTTAAAAACAACACAATTTTCTAATTGGGAATTTTCTCAGATGATTTTGGGAAAAAATCTATGTTTTTTTTTCATTGGGAATGGGGCCGAATTTTGGCCCTAAATAGACCCTTGATAAATCCCTGTTATCATAAGATTTTAATAAAAAAAAAAAACAACAACAATGGTTATATAGAATATCAAGTTATTTAATAAAACTTTTTAGGAATGATATTTCATTTTCATGTTTGCAGTGAGAGATAGACAGAGAACAAAAATGGAAAGAGATATACTGGCTGATGTGAATCACCCCTTTATTGTCAAGCTAACATATGGTATGTTCTCATTTACACACAAACATAACACAATGTAGATGTAATGTCTTCTGGGCCTTCGGAGGGGGCTGGTTTGTTGAATGGGGTTTTACGTTCCAGTCAAGAATATTTCACTTATATCAAGATGTCACCAGCTATAGGTTGTGTTAGAAATTTTTATCTTTGCAGTGTGCTCAGGACAATGTGCAGGGAGGGTTCTTTAATGTGCCATACCTGCAAGGACACAGGACATCGGTTTATAAACTCTTTAGAAGCACCCTGTGACTTTCATTTCTAAATGCTAATTGCTTGATGAAAGAACAGTGTCTAGTATATGAGAAAGGTTTTCTATTTGTAATAGACCTTAAATGCTTGTCTTAGTTCTACAGTGAAACCCCAATTAATTGTCACCATTGGTTTTGTGAAAACTCTGGCATTATACAGATGTTTGGTGAAACATTTAGGGATTTGTATAAAGAAAAATTAAGAAGTAGTAAATTTCTTGACTTTGAAATTGTGTGATAAGTAAAATTATGAAGGGTTAATAAAATGAGGTTTTACTGTATATCCAGTATATTGAGGTACGTCAGTGTATAACATGATCAATGTCCCTTAATGTTTATATGGAACATTTTTATGACTGCAATTCCCAGAATAACATGGTACAACAGGAAAACATCAACTCATGGAATTTCATATATTTCAATGGAAGTAATAATTCCTCACAAACATAATGGGGTATTGCATGTATGTAGTTTGTTGGTTAGCCTTATAGGCTGAGTAATTCAGAATGCTAAACTACAACATAGTGGATTGATGTTCTTGTTTATATAACAGTTTTAAAATCCCTGGTTACATTACAGAAATGGCTGAGTAATTCACAACATAGTGGGCTGATATACTTGTTCATGTAATAGTATTTAAAATCCCTGGTCACATTTACAGAAATGGCTGAGTAATTCACAACATAGTGGGCTGATATACTTGTTCATGTAATAGTATTTAAAATCCCTGGTCACATTACAGAAATGGCTGAGTAATTCACAACATAGTGGGCTGATATACTTGTTCATGTAATAGTATTTAAAATCCCTGGTCACATTTACAGAAATGGCTGAGTAATTTACAAACTACAACATAGTGGGCTGATATACTTGTTCATGTAATAGTATTTAAAATCCCTGGTCACATTTACAGAAATGGCTGAGTAATTCACAAACTACAACATAGTGGGCTGATGTACTTGTTCATGTAATAGTATTTAAAATCCCTGGTCATATTTACAGAAATGGCTGGGTAATTCACAAACTACAACATAGTGGGCTGATGTACTTGTTCATGTAATAGTATTTAAAATCCCTGGTCATATTTACAGAAATAGCTGGGTAATTCACAAATTACAACATAGTGGGCTGATATACTTGTTCATGTAATAGTATTTAAAATCCCTGGTCACATTTACAGAAATGGCTGAGTAATTCACAAATTACAACATAGTGGGCTGATATACTTGTTCATGTAATAGTATTTAAAATCCCTGGTCACATTTACAGAAATGGCTGAGTAATTTACAAACTACAACATAGTGGGCTGATATACTTGTTCATGTAATAGTATTTAAAATCCCTGGTCACATTTACAGAAATGGCTGAGTAATTCACAAACTACAACATAGTGGGCTGATGTACTTGTTCATGTAATAGTATTTAAAATCCCTGGTCATATTTACAGAAATGGCTGGGTAATTCACAAACTACAACATAGTGGGCTGATGTACTTGTTCATGTAATAGTATTTAAAATCCCTGGTCATATTTACAGAAATAGCTGGGTAATTCACAAATTACAACATAGTGGGCTGATATACTTGTTCATGTAATAGTATTTAAAATCCCTGGTCACATTTACAGAAATGGCTGAGTAATTTACAAACTACAACATAGTGGGCTGATGTACTTGTTCATGTAATAGTATTTAAAATCCCTGGTCATATTTACAGAAATGGCTGGGTAATTCACAAATTACAACATAGTGGGCTGATATACTTGTTCATGTAATAGTATTTAAAATCCCTGGTCACATTTACAGAAATGGCTGAGTAATTTACAAACTACAACATAGTGGGCTGATGTACTTGCTTATGTAATAGTACAGGGGTTGAAAATTTTTTCAAATGAGTTAAAAGCCCAGGACTTTTTTATACAGAAAATCAAAAGCCCCCAAAGTCCAGACTTTACAGCAAAATCAAGAAAGACACAAATCAATATGCATCATTTCTATCGGCAGTTAGAGGTTTTTTCGGCAGTATATACAAATTTGTCAATCCATGGCTGTTGAAACAATCGGACATGCTTGTCCTTATCATATTTGGTGTCTTTATTGTCTTGTGACTTTCTTTTCTGACCACTGGAGCTTGATGCAGTCTGCTTGTTAGATGTGAAATTAAAATTCAACAGCGACATAATCGGACATGAATATTTGAAGCGATAACAAACGCTATAACTATCTAGATTTTTCTTTATCAATTGAACGCTTGAACCGCCTACCTAATGATTAACATTTCTTACAAGCACTGTAATGATCAAGAATGAATGTAAACAACAACAGGGCAACATGACTACAGAAGGTTTTTAAAGATTTTTTCAAGACAGTCGAAAATAAAATTCATTGGTCTTCTGAGTATTTAAGCCCGATGGGCTTTTCAATAGATTTTTTTCCAAGTCCTGCTTGCCAAATTTCTAGTTCCGGGCGTCGGGCTTAAAGAATTTTCAACCCCTGCAGTATTTAAAATTCCTGGTCACATTTTACAGAAATAGCTGAGTAATTCACAAATTACAACATAGTGGGCTGATATACTTGTTAATGTAATAGTATTTAAAATCCCTGGTCACATTTTACAGAAATAGCTGAGTAATTCACAAATTACAACATAGTGGGCTGATATACTTGTTAATGTAATAGTATTTAAAATCCCTGGTCACATTACAGAAATGGCTGAGTAATTCACAAATTACAACATAGTGGGCTGATATACTTGCTATGTAATAGTATTTAAAATCCCTGGTCATATTTACAGAAATGGTAAATACTTTATATTTCAGCATTTCAGACTGAAGGGAAGTTATATTTGATATTGGAGTTTTTGAGGGGTGGAGACTTGTTTACACGTTTATCAAAAGAGGTAAGTTCTTTTACTCTATAACTTTTATAAGGCTCACTCTAGCACAATTAATTATGTTAACTTAACTAGGGATAGCTAATATACATTTTTGTTATAATAAGTGAATACTTTTTCTCTGACTTCAAATCTGAACACTGCTATTATGTAAAAGGATTTGTATTTACACTGTGCTATTCAAATCAAAATACAAGCAGGGATTTTTCAAGCATTAGAACCTCAAGAATTGTAGTGGAGTGAAGTAATGGTGATTTACACCCCATTCAAGATTCTTCTACTTATATTGGGTTGTAAAACCTTACATCCTTAGAGTAACCAGACAAGTGTTCTCACAATAGTAGTGTCTTGAGTAGTGTTCCTGATTGCTATGACTGGTTCCTGATTGCTATGACTGGTTCCTGATTGCTATGACTGGTTCCTGATTGCTATGACTGGTTCCTGATTGCTATGACTGGTTCTTGATAGGTATGACTGGTTCCTGATTGCTATGACTGGTTTCTGATTGTTATGACTGGTTCTTGATAGGTATAATTGGTTCTTGATTGCTATAACTGGTTCCTGATTGCTATGACTGGTTCTTGATAGGTATAATTGGTTCTTGATTGCTATAACTGGTTCCTGATTGTTATGACTGGCTCCTGATTGCTATGACTGGTTGCTGATTGCTATGACTGGTTCTTGATTGGTATAATTGGTTCCTGATTGCTATGACTGGCTCCTGATTGCTATAACTGGTTCCTGATTGCTATGACTGGTTCCTGATTGCTATGACTGGTTTTTGATTGTTATGACTGGTTTTTGATAGGTATAATTGGTTCCTGATTGCTATGATTGGTTCCTGATTGCTATGACTGGTTCCTGATTGCTATGACTGGTTTCTGATTGTTATGACTGGTTCATATTATTGCTATGACTGGTTCTTGATTGGTATAATTGGTTCTTGATTGCTATGACTGGTTCCTGATTGCTATGACTCTATGACTGGTTTCTGATTGCTATGACTGGTTCCTGATTGCTATAACTGGTTCCTGATTGCTATGACTGGCACTTTATTGCTATAACTGGTTTCTGATTGCTATAATTGGTTCCTGATTGCTATGACTGGTTCTTGATTGCTATAACTGGTTCCTGATTGCTATGACTGGTTTCTGATTGTTATGACTGGTTCCTGATTGCTATAACTGGTTCCTGATTGCTATGACTGGCACTTTATTGCTATGACTGTATGACTGGTTCCTGATTGCTATGACTGGTTCTTGATTGCTATAACTGGTTCCTGATTGCTATGACTGGTTCTTGATTGCTATAACTGGTTCCTGATTGCTATGACTGGTTTCTGATTGCTATAATTGGTTCCTGATTGCTATGACTGGTTCTTGATTGCTATAACTGGTTCCTGATTGCTATGACTGGTTTCTGATTGCTATGACTGGTTTCTGATTGCTATGACTGGTTTCTGATTGCTATGACTGGTTCCTGATTGCTATGACTGGCACTTTATTGCTATGACTGTATGACTGGTTCTTGATTGCTATGACTGGTTCTTGATTGCTATAACTGGTTCCTGATTGCTATGACTGGTTCTTGATTGCTATGACTGGTTCCTGATTGCTATGACTGGTTCTTGATTGCTATAACTGGTTCCTGATTGCTATGACTGGTTTCTGATTGCTATAATTGGTTCCTGATTGCTATGACTGGTTCTTGATTGCTATAACTGGTTCCTGATTGCTATGACTGGTTTCTGATTGCTATGACTGGTTTCTGATTGCTATGACTGGTTTCTGATTGCTATAATTGGTTCCTGATTGCTATGACTGGTTCTTGATTGCTATAACTGGTTCCTGATTGCTATGACTGGTTTCTGATTGCTATAACTGGTTCCTGATTGCTATGACTGGTTTCTGATTGCTATAATTGGTTCCTGATTGCTATGACTGGTTCCTGATTGCTATAACTGGTTCCTGATTGCTATGACTGGTTCTTGATTGCTATAACTGGTTCCTGATTGTTATGACTGGTTTCTGATTGCTATAATTGGTTCCTGATTGCTATGACTGGTTCTTGATTGCTATAACTGGTTCCTGATTGCTATGACTGGTTTCTGATTGCTATAACTGGTTCTTGATTGCTATAACTGGTTCTGATTGCTATGACTGGTTTCTGATTGCTATAACTGGTTCCTGATTGCTATGACTGGTTTCTGATTGCTATAATTGGTTCCTGATTGCTATGACTGGTTCCTGATTGCTATAACTGGTTCCTGATTGCTATGACTGGTTCGTGATTGCTATAACTGGTTCCTGATTGTTATGACTGGTTTCTGATTGCTATAATTGGTTCCTGATTGCTATGACTGGTTCTTGATTGCTTAAACTGGTTCCTGATTGCTATGGACTGGTTTCTGATTGCTATAACTGGTTCCTGATTGCTATGACTGGTTTCTGATTGCTATAATGGTTCCTGATTGCTATGACTGGTTCTTGATTGCTATAACTGGTTCCTGATTGCTATGACTGGTTTCTGATTGCTATGACTGGTTTCTGATTTCTATAATTGGTTCCTGATTGCTATGACTGGTTCTTGATTGCTATAACTGGTTCCTGATTGCTACGACTGGTTTCTGATTGCTATGACTGGTTCATATTATTGCTATAACTGGTTGCTGATTGTTATGACTGGTTCCTGATTGCTATGACTGGTTTCTGATTGCTATAATTGGTTCCTGATTGCTATGACTGGTTCTTGATTGCTATAACTGGTTCCTGATTGCTATGACTGGTTTCTGATTGCTATGACTGGTTCATATTATTGCTAATAACTGGTTGCTGATTGTTATGACTGGTTCCTGATTGCTATGACTGGTTTCTGATTGCTATAACTGGTTCCTGATTGCTATAACTGGTTCTTGATTGCTATGACTGGTTTCTGATTGCTATAATTGGTTCCTGATTGCTATGACTGTATGACTGGTTCCTGATTGCTATGATGGTTCCTGATTGCTATAACTGGTTCCTGATTGCTATGACTGGTTTCTGATTGCTATGACTGGTTCATATTATTGCTATAACTGGTTGCTGATTGTTATGACTGGTTCCTGATTGCTATGACTGGTTTCTGATTGCTATAACTGGTTCCTGATTGCTATAATTGGTTCCTGATTGCTATGACTGGTTCCTGATTGCTATGACTGGTTCTTGATTGCTATAACTGGTTCCTGATTGCTATGACTGGTTTCTGATTGCTATAATTGGTTCCTGATTGCTATGACTGGTTCTTGATTGCTATAACTGGTTCCTGATTGCTATGACTGGTTTCTGATTGCTATGACTGGTTTCTGATTGCTATGACTGGTTTCTGATTGCTATAATTGGTTCCTGATTGCTATGACTGGTTCTTGATTGCTATAACTGGTTCCTGATTGCTATGACTGGTTTCTGATTGCTATAACTGGTTCCTGATTGCTATGACTGGTTTCTGATTGCTATAATTGGTTCCTGATTGCTATGACTGGTTCCTGATTGCTATAACTGGTTCCTGATTGCTATGACTGGTTCTTGATTGCTATAACTGGTTCCTGATTGTTATGACTGGTTTCTGATTGCTATAATTGGTTCCTGATTGCTATGACTGGTTCTTGATTGCTATAACTGGTTCCTGATTGCTATGACTGGTTTCTGATTGCTATAACTGGTTCTTGATTGCTATAACTGGTTCCTGATTGCTATGACTGGTTTCTGATTGCTATAACTGGTTCCTGATTGCTATGACTGGTTTCTGATTGCTATAATTGGTTCCTGATTGCTATGACTGGTTCCTGATTGCTATAACTGGTTCCTGATTGCTATGACTGGTTCTTGATTGCTATAACTGGTTCCTGATTGTTATGACTGGTTTCTGATTGCTATAATTGGTTCCTGATTGCTATGACTGGTTCTTGATTGCTATAACTGGTTCCTGATTGCTATGACTGGTTTCTGATTGCTATAACTGGTTCCTGATTGCTATGACTGGTTTCTGATTGCTATAATTGGTTCCTGATTGCTATGACTGGTTCTTGATTGCTATAACTGGTTCCTGATTGCTATGACTGGTTTCTGATTGCTATGACTGGTTTCTGATTGCTATAATTGGTTCCTGATTGCTATGACTGGTTCTTGATTGCTATAACTGGTTCCTGATTGCTACGACTGGTTTCTGATTGCTATGACTGGTTCATATTATTGCTATAACTGGTTGCTGATTGTTATGACTGGTTCCTGATTGCTATGACTGGTTTCTGATTGCTATAATTGGTTCCTGATTGCTATGACTGGTTCTTGATTGCTATAACTGGTTCCTGATTGCTATGACTGGTTTCTGATTGCTATGACTGGTTCATATTATTGCTATAACTGGTTGCTGATTGTTATGACTGGTTCCTGATTGCTATGACTGGTTTCTGATTGCTATAACTGGTTCCTGATTGCTATAACTGGTTCCTGATTGCTATGACTGGTTTCTGATTGCTATAATTGGTTCCTGATTGCTATGACTGTATGACTGGTTCCTGATTGCTATGACTGGTTCCTGATTGCTATAACTGGTTCCTGATTGCTATGACTGGTTTCTGATTGCTATGACTGGTTCATATTATTGCTATAACTGGTTGCTGATTGTTATGACTGGTTCCTGATTGCTATGACTGGTTTCTGATTGCTATAACTGGTTCCTGATTGCTATAACTGGTTCCTGATTGCTATGACTGGTTTCTGATTGCTATAATTGGTTCCTGATTGCTATGACTGTATGACTGGTTCCTGATTGCTATGACTGGTTCCTGATTGCTATAACTGGTTCCTGATTGCTATGACTGGTTTCTGATTGCTATAATTGGTTCCTGATTGCTATGACTGGTTCTTGATTGCTATAACTGGTTCCTGATTGCTATGACTGGTTGCTGATTGCTATAATTGGTTCCTGATTGCTATGACTGGTTCTTGATTGCTATAACTGGTTCCTGATTGCTACGACTGGTTCCTGATTGCTATGACTGGTTGCTGATTGTTATGACTGGTTCCTGATTGTTATGACTGGTTCCTGATTGTTATGACTGGTTTCTGATTGCTATGACTGGTTTCTGATTGCTATGACTGGTTAATATTATAGCTATGACTGGTTCTTGATTGGTATAATTGGTTCCTGATCGCTATGACTGGTATTCCTATGACTAGTTCTTTATTGCTATGACTGGTTGCTGATTGCTATGACTGGT
The DNA here is from genome assembly GCA_021292105.1 of Anadara kagoshimensis. Lineage (NCBI taxonomy): Eukaryota > Metazoa > Mollusca > Bivalvia > Arcoida > Arcidae > Anadara > Anadara kagoshimensis. The sequence continues at coordinate 561,844 of CM037865.1, forward strand.
TGCTGATTGCTATGACTGGTTGCTGATTGCTATGACTGGTTGCTGATTGCTATGACTGGTTGCTGATATTCCTATGACTAGTTCTTTATTGCTATGACTGGTTGCTGATTGCTATGACTGGTTTCTGATTGTTATGACTGGTTGCTGATTGTTATGACTGGTTCCTGATTGTTATGACTGGTTTCTGATTGCTATGACTGGTTTCTGATTGCTATGACTGGTTAATATATAGCTATGACTGGTTCTTGATTGGTATAATTGGTTCCTGATCGCTATGACTGGTATTCTATGACTAGTTCTTATTGCTATGACTGGTTGCTGATTGCTATGACTGGTTGCTGATTGCTATGACTGGTTCCTGATTGCTATGACTGGTTGCTGATTGCTATGACTGGTTGCTGATTGCTATGACTGGTTCCTGATGCTATGACTGGTTCTGATTGCTATGACTGGTTGCTGATTGCTATGACTGGTTCTGATTGCTATGACTGGTTGCTGATATTGCTATGACTGGTTCTTATTGCTATGACTGGTTCCTGATTGCTATGACTGGTTCCTGATTGCTATGACTGGTTGCTGATTGCTATGACTGGTTTCTGATTGCTATGACTGGTTGCTGATATTCCTATGACTAGTTCTTTATTGCTATGACTAGTTCCTGATTGCTATGACTGGTTCCTGATTGCTATGACTGGTTGCTGATTGCTATGACTGGTTGCTGATTGCTATGACTGGTTGCTGATATTCCTATGACTAGTTCTTTATTGCTATGACTAGTTCCTGATTGCTATGACTGGTTCCTGATTGCTATGACTGGTTGCTGATTGCTATGACTGGTTGCTGATTGCTATGACTGGTTGCTGATATTCCTATGACTAGTTCTTATTGCTATGACTGTTCCTGATTGTATGACTGGTTGCTGATTGCTATGACTGGTTCCTGATTGCTATGACTGGTTGCTGATTGCTATGACTGGTTGCTGATATTCCTATGACTAGTTCTTTATTGCTATGACTAGTTCCTGATTGCTATGACTGGTTCCTGATTGCTATGACTGGTTGCTGATTGCTATGACTGGTTGCTGATATTCCTATGACTAGTTCTTTATTGTTATGACTAGTTCCTGATTGCTATGACTGGTTCCTGATTGCTATGACTGGTATTTTATTGTAGGTGATGTTTACAGAAGAAGATGTTAAATTTTATTTAGCAGAGCTGGCTCTTGCTTTAGATCATTTACATTCATTAGGTATTGTCTACAGAGATCTGAAACCAGAAAAGTAAGTATTGATTGGACTAGTTCTAGGTACTGTACTATGGACAGATTTATATCTTGGTACAGTGAAAACTGTTAAACAGAACTGTTTACAAAGTCACCTGAACCAAAGATCCATGCTGATCTATTGTGATTGTCTGTTATCTTTTAATATTTATGGGTTATCAACTTCTCAGAACCATGTAAAATGTAGTTGCTAATTTTTTTTGGTAAGCACATAAAATTTAGAAATGAAATGTCAGGATTTTTGGCTACAGCTTTATAGATAGATATCCATATCATGATAAAAACCATTACTGCTATTAGTTTAAAGCACATTACATAGCACACTACATAGAACTGAAATTCTTCAGTGTTGATCACAGCTAGTAATCTCATTGTATAGATTTGTAGAGATAGCCAAATATTACAGATTACAAATCATTCTGAATTTTTACCCTAAATTATGGCAAAATGTTTGTATCTGTACAGCAAAAATAAACTGTTGTTTACAACTCATTTTCATTTTAACTTGCATAAATCGCTTTGATTGTTTTTGTTATCAGTGTGGTGAATACAAGTGACACTCTGATATTGATAACCCACATTGTCCTGGGTAAAAAAAAAGAACATGTTGAAATAGTTGTTCATGTATTTAATCAGTGTAACTACATTTATTACTTTATGCTACATTTAATTGCACATATCATTATTGTAAACAGGTATCAGAAATTGTTAAAAAAAAAAAACCCCAAAACGGGTACTAGTCAGGTAGTTTAAAATATTATTACTAATGACAACAGGTTAAGGTTCGAATTCTATTTGATAAGATCCTAGTTTAAGAAAGTCTATTAACATGCACAGGTTGTTTTCTCTGGGCAGTCTGGTTTCCTCCACCATCCATCCAAGAACTGACTGCCTCAATATAACTGATAGAACCTCAATTGGAACATAAAATACCATTACTGTTTAACTAGTGATATCTTGATACATCTATAAATAAAAAATCAATTGAAACATAAAACTTTGATTTAATGCTGTATATTTTATTATACATTCAGTATTTTATTAGACACAGAAGGTCACATAAAATTGACAGATTTTGGCCTTAGCAAAGAATCAATATTTGAAGAGAACAGAACATATTCATTTTGTGGTACAGTAGAATATATGGCACCAGAAGTAGTTAACAGGAAGGGACATGCCACAGCTGCTGACTGGTGGTCATTTGGTGTTCTCATGGTAAGTATAACTGACAGGAAGGGTCATGCCACAGCTGCTGACTGGTGGTCATTTGATGTATAACCAACATCTTGCTGGATATTTAGGGAATGCATAATTCTGCATCCATGCCATCTTTGTATGACTGTTGGCCCTGCCAGATTTGTAGCATATTTAAGACTGACTGTTGGCCCAGCCAAATTTGTAGCATATTTAAGACTGACTGCAGGGGTCTCTATCAGTTTTTTTGTGAATGGGCCAGGGCCCTGGCAATTGTGAAAATTAGTGTTGTAATTGTGAAAGTGAAAAATACTATTTGGTGTTACAATCTTAAATACTTTTACCAAGTCAAAAAAACTATTTTGAGTTAGGGGCCCAAGGAAGTTGTAATAGTAAAAAATACAAAGTTCATAGAACAGCGTATTCAGCCAAGCTAAACACACATTTTCTTTACTTGTTTAGACAACACAACATTCCGCCATTTTAAACACATCAAGTTTATTTGTCACAACATATTTGTGTAATTCTCAAAAGCTTTTAAAGTTGTCATGTCTGTGGAGACCCTCATCATGAATGATCGTCGAATTAGGATTGATAACATAGCTAGGAAGTGTGACATGGAAGTGTATACGGTTATCTACGAGCATCTTGGGATGTCAACAGTATCCGCAAGATGGGTCCCCAGAAATCTTGATGTGCAGGATCACTTCCAAAGACTCCAGTCAAGTCGGGAGCTTCTTTGCATTTATAATGATAACCCGGAAAGCTTCCATTTATGTTTAGTAACGGGTGATGAAACATGAATTCATCATTGGGACCCAGAAACCAAAAAAGAGTCCATGCAATGGAAGCACCCTGGCTCACCCCTACAAAAGAAATTCAAAACCCAACCATCAGCTGGCAAAGTCTGAACCACTGTGTTTTAGGATTCTACGGGCGTTATGTTAATCAATTATAAACCTGCTGGAATCTCTATCACTGGGACCGAGGGGTATTGCTTCTTCACGACAATGCTCCTGTGCACAAGTCAAGGATTGCACAAGCAGCGAGCGATTCGTGAATGCAAGTTTGAACAACTTAATCACCCACCCTACAGTCCTGATTTGGCACCCAGTGATTATTTCCTATTTAGAAATATGAAATCACATTTACGGGGAATCAGATTTTGATGATGATGGACTGAAGGCTACCTCGGAGCCATGGTTTCAGGACCAAACCGAAGACTTCTATTTCAAAGGTATAGACAGTCTGAAAGAAAAGTGGGCTAAGTGCATTAGGGTAAATGGGGACTATTTTGAAAAATAATAATAAAATGTATGGTTTGTGTCGGCAATATATACCCCGTTCTATGAACTTTTTTATCTCCCCTCGTATATTGATAGGTTCAGATTTTATCCTTCATGTATTTTGTAAATTTCAGTTTGAAATGTTAACAGGTGCTCTACCATTCCAAGGAGCAAATAGAAAAGAGACAATGACACAAATATTAAAGTAAGTAGACAATGACACAAATATTAAAGTAAGTAGACAATGACACAATTATTAAAGTAAGTAGACAATGACACAAATATTAAAGTACCGGTAAGTACTATACTTCAGACAAGAAGAAGTCATTAATTTTTTCCAGTTGTTATTGTCATTGTATAGAATTCAGAGACAAAGCACTCGTATAATTCAGGAGTAAAAGTGGAAATTAAATACCATTCCCCAAACAGGAATTTGACTGTATTGTATGTCATAGCTTACAATCACAATATCTGATCCAGTTATGTGCTATAGTGGTTATGACAACAACTCTAGTTAGTATTTATTGACCAAGATGTCTAAAACACAAATACAATCAGGTGTATCTTGGACTGGACCAGGATTCTACTTGTAAGATAATAGCTATCAGTTTAGTCCTTGTCAATAATTTTCTTTCAATCTTCAAAATCAATTAGGAGTTTATTACTTAGTTCTTTACACTGCTAAAGTGCTATTTTTTTTCCTTTCATTGTTATGAGCAGATCTGATCTGATTTGTAGTAAAAATGAGTTGATTACTTCTTGAACCACTGTAAGCTAGTGTTGTAGTTATACTGTAAATAAACCTTACAAAACCTCAGGTGTACATGTATATACATGTGTAGGTTATTGAACCGAGTTGTATAAATATAGGTTATTTAATAAATACAACCGGGATTCATGAACTATGTTACTTAAAATGCATTTATTTCTATCAATTTGATAGAATTTTAAGTATTTCATATCTAACATACTCCAGTTGGATATTACAACTTATTCTTTAAACCCACTTTATTTGATATAAGGTTGTTGTATTGATTACAAATCCATTTGTGTATTTTCAGAGCAAAGTTAGGAATGCCTCAGTTCTTAAGTCCAGAAGCACAGGGTCTATTGAGAGCATTGTTCAAAAGAAATCCAGCAAATAGATTAGGTAAGACTTATAATTGGTTGGATTATAAATATAATTGGTTGAATTTTAAGTATCATTGGTTGATAGGTTGAATTTTAAATCACTCGGATACTGTATATATGTAACAGTAAATCTTTCTATCTGGTGTAACATTTTCACTAGTGTAATGGATGTGATGAAACATTTAGCCAACAGTATACATTACGTTTGATTAATCGGAATAATCAAAGATGGGTTGATTACTTCTACCAACACAAGTAATCGATCATAAAATTTAAAAAAATCAGATACAAACGATTATGAAGAAAAACAATTTAGCATTGGAACATAGTTTTTTTAACCAGAGTTTTCGTTTGTAACTTATAGCAAAAAGTCTATATTGAAAAACATAATCAGGAGAATTATCATTTCTAGTAACCAATACACATTTGAAAGCCTCCTTCTCATCTGTTGCTGTTCATTTTCTCCAGATAATCTAATAACGGGTAACTAGAAATGAAATAGTTGATGTAATAATGACGCGTGTTGAAAAAAATAATGGATAAAATGTACAGGGTTTGTACAGGCCTGGAAAAGTCCTTAAATTTTGAGGTTTGCGCTAAAAAGACCCTAAATACAAGTCTGACCCCAAAAAGCCCTTGAGTTTATCCTGAAGGCCCTAAAAAGCCCTTAATTTTGGCCAGTTGGGTGTCTGTGTTTTGATATTAAGTAGTTGCAAATAGACTGATATAAATAAATAAATTAATGATAAATAAGTCATGTTGAAATGGGCAATTTAAAGGTACCTGGCCCATCCAAACACCAAACTTCAACCTCCACTTCAAGCGTCGTTACTATGGACACGTTAGCAACTGTTTTATTATTTAATTGCCTTGTAGGTATTGATACAACAATCATTTTGATGTATAGAAAAAGGTCATGGGTTCAAAGGTCAAGGTCACAGATGCGAATCAATACCGAAATGGTTAATTATCTCGAAAACTATAAACTTTTTGTATAGGCATGTATATTAGAATGTTGTAGGTATTGATACAATGATCATTTTGATGTATAGAAAAAGGTCATGGGTTCAAAGGTCAAGGTCACAGATGCGAATCAATACCGAAATGGTTAATTATCTCGAAAACTATAAACTTTTTGTATAGGCATGTATATTAGAATGTTGTAGGTATTGATACAATGATCATTTTGATATATAGAAAAAGGTCATGGGTTCAAAGGTCAAGGTCACAGATGCGAAACAATACGGAAATGTTTAATTATCTCGAAAACTATAAACTTTTTGTATAGGCATGTATATTAGAATGCTGTAGGTATTGATACAACGATCATTTTGATGTACAGAAAGAGGTCATGGGTTCAAAGGTCAAGGTCACAGATGCGAAACAATACGGAAATTTTTAATTATCTCGAAAACTATAAACTTTTTGTATAGGCATGTATATTAGAATGTTGTAGGTATTGATACAACGATCATTTTGATGTATAGAAAAAGGTCATGGGTTCAAAGGTCAAGGTCACAGATGCGAGACAATACCGAAATGGTTAATTATCTCGAAAACTATAAACTTTTTGTATAGGCATGTATATTAGAATGTTGTAGGTATTGATACAACAATCATTTTGATGTATAGAAAAAGGTCATGGGTTCAAAGGTCAAGGTCACAGATGCGAATCAATACCGAAATGGTTAATTATCTCGAAAACTATAAACTTTTTGTATAGGCATGTATATTAGAATGTTGTAGGTATTGATACAATGATCATTTTGATGTATAGAAAAAGGTCATGGGTTCAAAGGTCAAAGTCACAGATGCGAATCAATACCGAAATGGTTAATTATCTCGAAAACTATAAACTTTTTGTATAGGCATGTATATTAGAATGTTGTAGGTATTGATACAATGATCATTTTGAGGTATAGAAAAAGGTCATGGGTTCAAAGGTCAAGGTCACAGATGCGAAAACAATACTGAAATGGTTAATTATCTTGAAAACTATAAAAGTTTTGTATAGGCATGTATATTAGAATGTTGTAGGTTTTGATGCAATGATCACTTTGATGTAAAGAAAAAATTCATTGGGGTTTAGTATTTATGTTTTCTTTAAATCTATCAGCTAGCCATTAGTTATCAGGTGAGCGTATAAGGCCCATGGGCCTCTTGTTTGTTTTTTGGTTCTACAAGTACCAGAGATTTTAGATCTTGATGCCATACTTACCTGAGTGTTGATATTGAGAACAAAGTCTGGTATGCTCTCCGAGAAGTTATGATTTATGATAGACCTTAAATTTTCTTCCAGTTTTTCATTGGAATATTTTTCTTTGTTTTCTTGAAATTTAAGGCACGATTTGTTTGGAATTTTGGACTTCAAAATTTTAGAATGAAATAATATTTGATTTCTTATCAAAAGACGAGACTTGACTTTAGTTTTTCCCCGCAAATTGTTTTTAATGTCATTCTCATTGACCCAAATCCCTTCCTCTTTCATTTGATTATGTAAATTCTGTTGAATTTGTAATTTTTTTTGGGCCCTCCTTTGTTTATCATGAACCCTTCTTTGCTGAGCCAAGAGTCTTATTCGCCTTACCTCTTTTTTTTTAAACTGGTCCTGTTTTGATCGTTGAGATGCAACGCGCCTTGCTATTGAAAAGTATTTTTTCTTTTTTTCTTCTGAAAGAGTGGATATGTACTTACCTGTTTTATTGACAGTGTATGTGATTGTACCAGACTTTGCAGATCTTGATTTCTGAGGCGCTTTCCGATCAATGCGGTCAAGGGCTGAAAAGTCTGCCTCAGAAATTCTGTTAGTTTTTGGTGCTGTGGCTAAGTCGGTCAAGATTTCGGTATTAGGTAAATATAAAGAACCATCTGGCAGTTGATCAGAAAGTTGCCTTTTTAACATTGGCAAGATTGAGGAGAAAATCATCTGCAACGCTGATGTTGTAAGATTGTCAAGGTTGTGATAGTTTGCGAAAAGATTTTCAGATACAACATCAGCATCATGTTCTACATCATCAAATATCTTGCCTCCATTTAAGAGACGTGAAGCATCAACAGACAATTCTTCAATATTATCGACCAGGATTTGCCAATATGGATTCATGCCAAGGTACGATATGTTTGGATTTTCTAGCAGTCGCCAGAGAGGACCACATACAATCTTGCCCACAATACCTAATGCTCTGCATTCAGCTAATAATGTTTCGTTGGAAATGTTTTCCAATATGGATGTGAGAAGTTTGTTGTTTTTACTGGACTGACCAGATGACAAGAAATCAAGTATGTGTTGTCTATGGTAAAATACAGCTCCCCCATCGATAAAAAGGACATTGAATCTGTTGTGTAAGAAAGTGACCAATTTATTTTTTACATTTATTTGAGAGAGATAGTCATTAAAATCAGCAGCATCACCAGATTTCTGGCAGCCACTTGTTTCAATGAAGGCTTTACATATTTCATATATGAGATTGTTTGCAACTGAGTTCGACTGAAAAATAGACTGGTTGGCAATGTCATGACAACTTTCAAAATTTTTAAGGCCTTGTAATGCAGCAGTGGCCATATTTGGCAGTATGTGTAAACCACAATATATTCCATTTATCTTGGCTGCAGACATTTTTTCAGCATCTGACAGATTTCCATCTAGATCAGTTATTGCCTTCAGTTTTTCATTTTGAAGTAATTTACGATAGGATTTATTCACCACATGTCTATCAGACATCACATTTTTTATACTTTTTTTTAAACGGTTTGAAATTTGAGGTATGTCACAAGCATCAGTAGTTACTGATTCAGCTAGTTCATCAAATGTTTCATTTGTGGCAGCAAGATAACTGTCAGCATCTCCAGATGGCATTAGTTGGTGGCTAAGTGAGAATGAACCATCAGATGTTGTTACCTGGAACCCTGCATATTCAATAAAGCGTTTTTTGGTACCATCAAGATGCAGACAGTTATCTTCATGCTCAAGCATAGCCTCTGCAGCTTGTGATTGGGACAAAACATGGGCTTCAATAGCAATAATAGAAGCAAGTGATTTAGCTGGCAAACGATCTACATCAACATTGACTAGATTTTTCAAAACAGATCTCACAACATTTTTACATTGATCTATGGATACACCCATGGCAAGTAGATCCATATATACCTGCCTTATTTCATCTGTATACTTACCGTTTTTAAAGTAAGAAACATTCTTATTTTCTTCTTGTATTTCATCTACTGAATCTTGTAACTCATTGAGATTTACCTGTAGCTCTTTAATAATAATTTCTGACTGTTCTATCTGTTTTCTTTGTTCATCTTGCTTAGCACACTGAGCCTCTAATCTTACCTTGTAATAACTTTTCATTCTAACATCACGTTGTTTTTGTATCTGAATATGTTTAACTTTGTCTTGTACTTGTTTTAATTCATTTTCTAACTGTACATTTTCTTGAACTAATGCATTTAAATTTCTATTTTGAATTTCAGTTTTACGCTTTATTTCCCTTTTAATTTTTTCTATCTTTTCATCTTTTCTTTTCAACTTTTTATTGACATTTCTAGGGCATAAGGATGCAAGCTTTTGTTTCAATTCATTAATTATTTGGGTTTTAGTTTTTACTTCATTCTGTAATTTCTGAAACCTTCTCATTTTATTGTCAAGTTCAACATTTTCAAGTAACAGTGAGTTCATTTCACTTGTTGTATCTACAAGTGTATTATATGTTTTTATAAGTTCAACTGTTAATTTTTTAATGTGCTTCTGTTGCATTTCCACAGTTGTTTCAAGTTCTTCTTCTGGACTAGTCTTATTGAAAAATTTCTGTTGTGGTGGGTTATAAAAAGAATCCAAAATACTTTGAAGCTCTTCTTCATTGCCACTTCTATTGGATACATATAGAGATCTTACTCTGGCAGAAAGAGACATCCACTGGTGTCGTAAATTTATGTCATCAACAGCCATATTTGATTCTGGACACATAAGTGATTCTATCCAGTAGGTAGAATAAGACCATGGCAAGTTCTTGTGTCTTAAAATCTTATACAAGAACAAAATGTGTTTATTTTTCAGTGCAAGTGGTTTTGGTAGAAGAGGTACAGTTTTATTGATCAAATTTTCATACGATACATTGCTGTTCAGAAATTCGTCAGGAAGATCAGGTTGTTTACTGCAGTATATACTTAATATGACATCATCTTTATCCCCGCCACTATTTAAATGTTTTTGAACTTTTCTTGTTAGATTACTGATCTTTGAGGGTAGAACAATGTTTGTGTCTATTATCGAAAGAAGGCCTGGTAATGTTTCTTGGATGTTCAAACTTTTACTTCTCAATCCCTCCAACAAGCTATTATATAACGAATATGTGATGGTTGTAGATGGAGGACATATCTTTCCATTGAGAATTGCTTCATGGTGGTCCAAAATGTAGAAAACTTCACTGTCCTCAGTATCTAAATCCACTGAAGAAAAAAAAATAATAACAAAGTACTACAAGTTTTATTTCAACAGATTTATATATAAATGTATAATGTTACATGGTTTTTGTCCATTCTGGCACCTCACTTTGGTGCAAATTACCAGGTTGTGGGTTTTATCCCAAGAAGGGCCTTGCATGTAAAAATCAGTAACTGTTCGTATCCATAACACTCGACATTTGAATTATATCAAGTATACATGATTGATGATTTTTGAAAAATTTCAAATACTTAGTGCAGTTATCTTTTAAATAAAATAGATTAAAGGTTTGACAGAATCTTTTAAGATGCAGTTTTTATTATTGTTAACACTGGAACACAAATAACTATGAATTAAAAATTCTGACTTCATTACACAATTTAAAATAAAATTATGTGTATAATGTATCATATATAAAAAAAATACTTCCCGTGTTCAGTAGACTGGCAGCCATGGTCTTAGTTACTGTAATTAAAAACTAAAACAAACTTAAATAAAAAGAATATAAGAATTAAATGAAATGTGTAAACAAAGTTCAAGAGTGACAGCAGAATGGAAATAAATTATACCACCAAATTTTGAATAGACACACACATACACCCACCCACCCACCCATCCACACACACACACACACACACACACACACACAAATAATTACTTGGGAGGTAATACTTGCTTTTGTGTCCCCCACCCATTATATTCTATTTGAAAAAAAATAAAATTTCACAGAAATGTTCAAACTGACTTGGATCTCATTTTTAGTTTTTTTTCAAACAAAATTTAGTGCAGGATACAAATAAGTCTTTCCCACAAGATTATACTTTAATAAATAATGCCCCCCCCCCCCCCCACACACACACATAGTTGAAATTGTACAATTAAATGCTAGATTAAAAAACTTTGACCACTCGTATACAAAAATATACCGGGGGTAGATAGTTATTTGATTAAATTTTTTGTGGAAAAAGTAAATAAATGTATTATGAATACAGTACAATATAAATTATATATTTTATTACAAATAAATATCACACACACACACACACACACACGAGTTCCCGAGTATTTTTACTAGGATATGGTAATCAATTTATTATATTGACAAAAGAAATACAGTTTGTAATAAAAATAAACAAAAAAAAGACCAGTATAGTGTTTACAACTAAATATTAACGGGAAAGTTGTATCAAAACGAAACTGAAACAAAAATAGCTGCGGAAAACACCATGACGTCATTGACCTTGACTAAAGTCGGTCAACCTCCCATTGAGACGATAACCGGGAAGTTTGACAACCAATGCACAAGTGAGCCAGTTTTTTGTTATCAGCATGATATGATTCATTTTAAAGAGAAATTTATGGACTTTAACATGATGTATTTTTAATTATTTAAAACTTACTTTTGAAGAAACGGCGATCGTTTATAACAATGAATTCATAATTTGGCGGGGTTCCCCTGTATCGATCGTAAATAAAAACATATGCATATGAACTAGAGGTCACGATCTTTTCATTGGTTACTAAAAAAAAATCCTTCAACGATTGGCTCAAGTGTGCATATTCATCTGAAACGGCATCATCCAAAATGAAACCGGGCCGCGGAAATTACGTCAACGCGAGTACAGTGCGAAATCGTCACTTTAAACGATTATATTTCCACAAATATAAATGATATAAATATTTCAAAAATATGCAATAAATACTGAAAACACAAACAAAACGAAAATAAGATTCAATTTTTTTTATTTTTCAAATATGACATGCAAATCAGATCGTGAAAAAGACTCAAAATCTTGTCTACAATGTAATCCAATTTACCGGCGGCATATCTTGGAGTCCCTACCTTTACATCAATATTTTTTGCTTAAATTGCCCCTCTGATTAGGCCTTAAATTTGCAAATAAGACCCTGAAAAGACCCTAAAAAGTCCTTAAATTTGGAGTCAAAATGTCTGTACAAACCCTGATGTAGATTATAACCGATGATTGATTGGTTGTATGTAACCAATCCCTGATTATGAAATTACAACCAGTTCTCAACAATAATATACATGTATGTTTAGTAGTCTACAATAAACTGTTATATGCATATATTCTCACTCAGAACAACCATTTAGATGTCTTCTTATTGGTCTTTACCATATATAAAACACTGCATCTATTAAAATTACCCAAAACTTAATTTGCAGTTACACATCTTTAAGGCCACCACAGCAGAAGAATGTTCTAATGAATTGAAGTCAGGGCAATATTATAACTAATGTTTCATCAACATTAGTAATTTTTATGCAACATTTTCAAATTTTACTTATCTTGATATTAAGATGGGGACAGAGAGACATAGAATTTACATGTTATTCTTATTGGTCAAGTTAAAAGGAGAGTTTAACTGTTATACTTTGCAGCTCCTGTTGAATTCTAACATCTTTAGTTGTGCATATTAATTCTGTATAACAGGTACCGGTCCAAATGGTATAGAAGATATAAAGAAACAACCCTTCTTTTCCACGATAGATTTTGATTTATTATCGAAGCGTAAAATCAACCCTCCATTTAAACCTGCTGTTGTACAGACTGATGATGCATTCTACTTTGATACAGAATTTACAGCTAGAACTCCCAAAGGTAAGTGGGAAATGATATCATTAGGTCAAAGAATTTACAGTTAGAACTCCCAAAGGTATGGGGGAAAAGATATCAAAGAATTTACAGCTAGAACTCCCAAAGGTATGGGCAAATAATATCAAAGAATTTACTGCTAGAACTCCCAAAGGCAAGGGGGAAATGATATCATGATATCAAAGAATTTACAGCTAGAGGGAGGAAATGATCTAGCATACATTAACTGTTGTAAACCCATTGTATAAGTATATGAGCCTGATAAGTCTTTTCTTCTGTTTTTGTATGTTTCTTCACCAAATTTCATTCAATCTGATGTAATAGAAATCAAATCTTATTAAAACACTTTAAAATGTTACATCCATGAAACAGTGGAAATTTATAAATTCTGGAATCCTAGAGATTATTGATATTTTAAATCATGACTAATTTGCTCTAATGGAACACCTTGCAATTAGATTGCCTAACAACCCTCTTGAATGGTCTAAATCGCTGGCTTATATATCATATAGCCTCTTACCACCAAGGTTTATATCCCACTGGGGCAGATTCTCATAGGAAATTTTGTGTGTTTGTTTGCTGAAAATCAATGTTTTTCTTTTGACATTCCTGTTCCCTTTACCCTCCCAGAATTAATTGCCTTGATGTATGTGGACGAAGTTTGTGAGGATTAAAACACCATTATATACCTCCCTACTATTTCTATCACTGCAGTAGTATTATCTTTGAGACATGGTTTTCTGCTGTCATTTTCAATGTCATAGACCTCAATGTGTAAAGTTTACACATTATTCCAATACCATTAAGTTTTAAGGAGGTTTAAGCAAACATTTATGACTTTAGTTATTTATGATTTAATTATACGTATATTAATTTTACCTTCAGATTCCCCTGGAATACCACCGAGTGCCACAGCACATGAGTTATTTCGTGGCTTTAGTTTTGTAGCTCCAGCTTTGTTAAATGATAACTCAGACCTACCTAATCCTTTAGATAATCAAATTAGTTTATTAAAGGTAAGCTCATAATCATATACTGCAGATGTAGACATTAGCATATCTCTCTCTCTCTCTCTCTCTCTCTCTCTCTCTCTCATTAGCTCTTGTTTCATAGTTGTAAATAATAGATCTATATTATGTTATTTTTAACCTACATATACAATGTACATGTTCAGTGACTACATGGTTATTTCCTAAATTTTAATTCCTTCTGAGTTTTGTGATGCTACATATGTTTTATTATGTTAAAAATAATCAAATCTGTTTGATGGCAGACCTTTGGTTTATATATTTGTTTTGTATATTTGTAGTTGCCAGGTGTTAAATCCAGTTTGTTCTCAGATGAGTATGAAACAAAAGAAGATATTGGTATTGGCTCATATTCTGTTTGTAAAAGATGTGTCCATAAGGCTTCAGGAGCAAATTATGCTGTTAAAGTAAGTGTATAGCTATACAGGCCATAAGCTTCAGGAGCAAATTATGCTGTTAAAGTAAGTGTATAGCTATACAGGCTATAAGGCTTCAGGAGCAAATTATGCTGTTAAAGTAAGTGTATAGCTATACAGGCCATAAGGCTTCAGGAGCAAATTATGTTGTTAAAGTAAGTGTATAGCTATACAGGCCATAAGGCTTCAGGAGCAAATTATGCTGTTAAAGTAAGTGTATAGCTATACAGGCCATAAGGCTTCAGGAGCAAATTATGTTGTTAAAGTAAGTGTATAGCTATACAGGCGATAAGGCTTCAGGAGCAAATTATGCTGTTAAAGTAAGTGTATAGCTATACAGGCCATAAGGCTTCAGGAGCAAATTATGCTGTTAAAGTAAGTGTATAGCTATACAGGCTATAAGGCTTCAGGAGCAAATTATGCTGTTAAAGTAAGTGTATAGCTATACAGGCTATAAGGCTTCAGGAGCAAATTATGTTGTTAAAGTAAGTGTATAACTATACAGGCTATAAGGCTTCAGGAGCAAATTATGCTGTTAAAGTAAGTGTATAGCTATACAGGCTATAAGGCTTCAGGAGCAAATTATGCTGTTAAAGTAAGTGTATAGCTATACAGGCTATAAGGCTTCAGGAGCAAATTATGCTGTTAAAGTAAGTGTATAGCTATACAGGCCATAAGGCTTCAGGAGCAAATTATGCTGTTAAAGTAAGTGTATAGCTATACAGGCTATAAGGCTTCAGGAGCAAATTATGCTGTTAAAGTAAGTGTATAGCTATGCAGGCTGCCATGTGCTTATTAGCCCACCATCATGTTTATAATCATTTGACCACAGTTTAGGAAAAATAATTGGTTCTGATGCAATTAATATTGTCAATATGAAATATAAGCTTATTTTTACACTATGCAACAAAAATGTTGGGTCATTGATCAGTGATGCTGTGAAAGTAAGGCTTTATATGTGACAATGGTAATGCTTAATTATTTAAGTAGTCAAAATGATTTTTCTATTTTATATTTTAGATTATGGACAAAGAAAAGAGAGATCCATCAGAAGAAGTAGAAATTTTACTCAGGTTTGGTCATCATCCAAATATCATATCATTACGAGATGTAAGTATTATCTAGATATGTTTATTAAGCTCCAAGAAACTCAATAGTAATATTTTACTTGGAACATCATTAGTTATTTTTGAAAAATATTGAAACCCCAGTAAGCTATTCCCCCAACAAGAGAATTGGCTGGCATTGGTGCCTTTTAAAGTGAGAGGAATCAGTATTAAAATTGTGGTTCATAACTACTTTTACCAAAGTAATGATGATCAGCTACTGATCCTTCATAAAGTAGTGTCATGTGTGTTGTAAAGAAAATAAGCTGAGCTGAGAATTTCTCTGTAGAGAAATGTATAACTTCTGTATGTTTTTGTACCGTTCATACACATACACACAGCTTAGGTAAAGAAGAATAAAGGTTAAAAGGTGTTACGATGCACAGTTTTATAAATATATACATATTACCAAAATATACCGATATATCCAAATGTATATTGTACAAGCAGTAAAACTTTGAAATGAGGACTTTTTTATTTACTAGCTGTTCAGGTGAGCATTACTTCATCTGACAACCTTTGCTTTATTCCAATAAATTGAATAACAACGAAATCACTTGAAGTGATATCAAGATCACCATTGTTGTAATATACTTTAAGTTGATATGTTCTGCTTCTATCACTATTTATAACTTATGATTTATGTCTCAATGTTGTAGGTTTTTGACAACGGTAGTAAAGTATATATGGTCACAGAACTTATGTTAGGAGGAGAACTTTTAGATAAAATACTACGGCAGCGATTCTTCTCAGAAAAAGAAGCTAGTGCAGTTTTACAAATTGTAGCCAAAACAGTAGAATATTTACATTCTAATGGTGTAAGTAGTCTAATGATAGAGCTATTTAACATAAAGTTTATTACTGAAAAATAAATCTCACCTAACCAAATGGTTTACCAACAGTTGGTCATGTATTTTTTGGTTTTGAAAATGTTGCTCCTTTTTATAACCTAACACCATTTCAGTCACCAATGAAAACGTGGGAGAACAGATCAAAAGATTTTTTTTCAAACTTTACACAATTGTTAAGTTATATAGAATACAAACGAAGTTTTATTTTCAACACAATACTGTTTTTAGTTTAAATAAAAAAAATATACCAAAAATTCATTATTATGTGTCATATCCTTCAGCCTATATGTATTACATTGCATCAAGTATTTCTGCATTTTCACTTGTACATGTTGTAGTTAGTAATGTTTCTGAGTAAGTAACAAATTATGACTAGAATATTGAACCCCTTCAATTACTTGCATCATATTTTGGAATTCTAAAGACTTCAGGTCAAATATCTTGTATAGAACTTTGAGCTATATTGATAAAATATTCATGTTTTCCTAGCATTACCTGGACCCAGTTGTTCGAAGCCTGACTAGTTGAATCAATAATTAAAACAAATTAAAAAAAAGACAATAAAAATCAAAATAACATTATCAAGTTGATAGTTGTGTAATGATATAGTTAGGTTTTTATTGAATTCTATTTACTTTCAACATTTTCAACTTTAATTTCACAACAGATCTGAAATCATGCAAAATTCCAATTTTGACTCATCAAGTGATTTAACTTATCAAGCTTTGTGCAACTGGCCACTGTATCACTAAACAAATGAATCAGGAAAAGATTTTACAAACATCTAACTATAAATATCATTGCAGGTTGTACATAGAGATTTAAAGCCATCAAATATACTGTATGCAGACAATAGCGGATCACCAGAGAGTTTACGAATTTGTGACTTTGGTTTTGCAAAACAACTACGTGCAGATAATGGTCTATTGATGACGCCTTGTTATACTGCTAATTTTGTAGCACCAGAGGTATGATGTGTTATTATCTTCAGGGTCTGAATGTCTTGTTTTAAATCCTAATATGACAATGTTTCCTGCTCTTTACGTTGGGATATAGACGTTTTGGATGTATCAAATGATCAGGTTTTTTTCAGTGACATTGTTTAACTCAATTAAGCAATGAACTTTGGTTGTAATCAGTTGATTCGCTTGATCTGAAGGGATTCACTGAAAATTTGTGCATGGCCAAAGGTACAATTTCAGCTGTGACTAGGCATAAGAAAGGGAACAGTATCAGACATTGAATTTTCTATAAAACTGCAGAATTCACTGTTGCAAAAGAAGTTCATTTGATAGTAAGCTGTAGTTTAACAAGTCTGAATATTTAGAGCTGCTGACAGGCCAATTTTTGAATCCTGTTAGATTCATTAGTCTTGCTTTTGACAAGTGTTAAGTATCAACATGATACAGATTTCTTTAAGTAACATTTACTATGGTTATAATATAGTTTGAGCGAGTTAGTGTTGCATCTCTTACAACTAAGGTAAGATCACTATGTACAACTATTTAGTCTGTCTGGTTGGTTATACAGCAGCTTCAATGTAAATAAACCTTTATGTATGTCTTATAGGAATAATACTTTGTCTTATTTAGAGCCCTTATTTCACTGGGGTGAAATTTACAAATATAATGGATGGTTGTAAAGTTGTTTTAGTTTATTGATAGTTTTTTACTCTCACATTTACAATTCTTAATGTGGCAGACCAGCTCAGTTTGTAGAGCATTCCAATAGTATAGGGAAGGTCCAGAGTTCAAGCTCTGTTTTGGCTACTGCATGTTTTCCCCTTTCCTGTTAAAATAAGGATTGTTTCAGAATGATTGTTTCCATTTTTATTTACCGGTAGTTTTAAAATTATTTCAAGACATTTAAAACATTATAAATATTTATGTTCCCTCAAGATTTCAGCATCATATATGTACATGGTGTTTACTGACATACAACACGATACAACCTAACATTTGTGTGGAACTATACTATTATTTTCAATTGATATGAATGTTCTTTGAAAACACATGTGGCATTATATAATTTCATATTATTGCACAAACATTACTGGTTATCATTTGGCAACCTGATGTAATCCTTCACTTAGCAGTGCTCTTGTTAGATCTACACATACAACTCCTACAAGATATACATAACGGTTGTTTATATTGAAGCCTGTAGTTTGATTATTCCCATATATCTATATACCTTTACTACATGTATATATTGTCAAGTTGGACATTCTGAGGACTCAATTGAAAATTCTTTAAAATATTGATTTGATTAAAATCTTCATATTTTTCTTTATTTATATTCCTATCTGTTTGAAGTCCACAAACTAGATACACTGTGTGAAATTGTTTGATCATGTAGGTCTCTCTAGTTGTGTTTGCCTGTAAAATGTTCATTTTACATGGTGGTGGACCACTTTTAAATCTTTTTCCAAATTCTCTCAAATTTTGTCTCAGATTGAGGTAGGAGACCAGATAATAATTGTTATGTCTGTGTCAACAAGGTTGGTTACTCTACGGTTTTTGAGACCAGTGCTATTAGAAAATAGGTGATAATTATTGAATTGAATACTGGTAATGAACTGATAATTTTATTGAAATGATAAAAAATAGTCCAATTTTAAGGCTTGCAGCTATTTAGCTACTGTTTATTGTTGATATGTGAGTCTACCACATTGAGTTACATAAAAAGTTTACCTTTGTTCTGCTCCATTGATTTTATGGTTATGATGAATCTTGAAAATTTGGCAGAAAACACTCGAACTTTGGGTCCAAGATGTGGGGCATGTGACCTCGCTCACTATCAGTTAATAAATATAATAAACTGACTAAATTGTATTATAAGGTAGACTAGATTTTATAATGAGGTAGTGTATCATTATAATACAAATGGAGAACTTTTATTTTAACCCTTGCAAGTTTTCTATAATGGTAAAGTCATGAGCATCAGAATTGTATACAATTTGGAATGACACTAAATTTGATCCCATATTAATTAGGCTAGGTTGAAGCTGTTATATTTATAAATTCAACATTGTTGATCAAATCATTAGTCCATGTTTTCTTTGTAGCAGATTTCAAACTGAACCCTAGATTGCCCCATCTCACTGTTTTCACAACATACTATGCTCAAGTAACAGAAAAGGAAAATACACCCCCTTTTTGATTTAGATTCAGACGACTTTATTTCTTGTTGAAGTAACACAGACATTATGTTTAGAAATATAGTGTTTTCTCTGAATTCAATATTTTAGATAAATTGGTTAACAAATACTTAGATATCTAGAGACACCCCCCCCCCCCCCACACACACACACACAAACACTTTTGGGTGGTTTAAATTGCAGAGGAGTTATACTAACAGCATGTAGTGTAAAATTTTAAAGGTCCAGGTGGCCTTAGAAATGTAGGAAAAATCTGTAATAATGGCATGTTTTAGAGGAAGGTGAAATATTCAGATCCTTACATGTAATAACAAAGTCAGTCAAACTGGATGAGACTATCGACTTAAATAATTAAAGTTGTGAAATCTGGTCAGTCAAACTTCTGGAAACGTCAACTTTAATCCATTTTTGTGATGTTTTGTTTTCATAGATTAAGTATCTGTCTCTTACTGAAAAAATGTATGCTAAAAGCTGAAAGTTTATTATTTGATCAACCAAACGTAGATTAATTTGGCAAAATAATTATTAATTTTTCACATATACCATGTAGTTGTATATTGGACATAAGGTATACAGTAAATATAATACCACATACATAGATTCACATAGTCTAAATATCTACAACTACAAGTCAACAAATTCACAATAAATTATCTTAATATTCACCTCATAGAGTAGGGTGAAAGTACAAAGCATTTAATCTGACATATAACATGTAATGTCTCTTGTCTTCAAAATAAAAAAAAAGAAAATCTGTATTTAAGGAGTTTTTTTTTTTAAAACAGGTGTAACTTTTCCGGTGTAATGATTATTGGCCTTTGTAGCTGAGTGGTCTAAGTACACACTTATTACAGTGTCTCTTGTTGCCTAGATTTGAATCCCATTTAGGCTGATTCTATTGTAACAGAGTTGTTAGTTTACTTACTTAAGGTGGGTGGTGTTTCCTATAGGAGTCTGATATAAGTGAAAGGAATGACTGCCTCAATACAAGTAAAAGCAAATGAGTGAAATCCATGAAGTTTTATATATAAGTTTATTTTGCTTAATTTGTTTTATTATACTAAAAACATTTAATTTTTGTGTATCTAAGAAACAGAATACTATTTTTTAGGTGATTTGTATTTAATATTTAAGGTAATTTTGTAACATTGACAATTGAATTCCTTGGTTAGGGTGTGTATGAAAACAACAAAAATTGGGACACTACAAAAATGTATGAATCATGATATAGCTCCTAAAACTAGAATGATACAAATGATAGAATGATGGATTTGTTGTATTATAGGTTCTAAAACGACAAGGATATGATGCTGCCTGTGATATATGGAGTTGTGGAGTTCTGCTATATACAATGTTAGCTGGGTAAGTAAAGTAACAAAAATATATAACACATACTGTCTGAACTGACAATCCAGTAATGACTGCTGTATACTGTTACAATTAATTCGATTTAAAAAAAAAAAAATTGTTTTGTAACAAAATGTTGCCGTTCTGATTTTGGTACCACAAAATTTTACTGTTAACCACATTTATTAGAGCAATCTAAAGTGAGAGTTTACAGATTACAGCAATTTGAACTGCTTAGGTTTCAATTTCCACTTGAGACAGATCTGAATGTGAGAAAGTTTGCCAGTTGTCATGCCAAAGCTTGATGATTTTCTCATGCCATCCCAGAATCTTGACTAGGTCATAAAGCACTTCTCCACTCTGTTTAAAATACTGTTACTCCTCTCCACTCTGTATAAAATACTGTTAGTCCTCTCCACTCTGTTTAAAATACTGTTACTCCTCTCCACTTTGTATAAAATACTGTTACACCTCTCCACTCTGTATAAAATACTGTTACTCCTCTCCACTTTGTATAAAATACTGTTACGCCTCTCCACTCTGTATAAAATACTGTTACTCCTCTCCACTTTGTATAAAATGCTGTTACGCCTCTCCACTCTGTATAAAATACTGTTACTCCTCTCCACTCTGTATGAAATACTGTTACTCCTCTCCACTCTGTATAAAATACTGTTACTCCTCTCCACTCTGTATAAAATACTGTTACTCCTCTCCACTCTGTATGAAATACTGTTACTCCTCTCCACTCTGTATGAAATACTGTTACTCCTCTCCACTCTGTATAAAATACTGTTACTCCTCTCCACTCTGTATGAAATACTGTTACTCCTCTCCACTCTGTATAAAATACTGTTACTCCTCTCCACTCTGTATAAAATACTGTTACTCCTCTCCACTCTGTATAAAATACTGTTACTCCTCTCCACTTTGTATAAAATACTGTTACACCTCTCCACTTTGTATAAAATACTGTTCTCCTCTCCACTCTGTATAAAATACTGTTACTCCTCTCCACTCTGTATAAAATACTGTTAGTCCTCTCCACTCTGTATAAAATACTGTTACTCCTCTCCACTTTGTATAAATACTGTTACTCCTCTCCACTTTGTATAAAATACTGTTACTCCTCTCCACTCTGTATAAAATACTGTTACTCCTCTCCACTCTGTATAAAATACTGTTACTCCTCTCCACTCTGTATAAAATACTGTTACTCCTCTCCACTCTGTATAAAATACTGTTACTCCTCTCCACTCTGTATAAAATACTGTTACTCCTCTCCACTCTGTATAAAATACTGTTACTCCTCTCAATTTAATATTTATGTTTTTATAAAAGTGATAGCGACGACAAACACACACATTACACAAAATATGTATTACCAATACATGATCATAATGAATGCAAAGAACTGAATCAGATAAACATATTCATGTACATTGTATGTAATGTTCATATGTATGGAATATTCATAATAATATATACGCAAGACAAGAAACACATTCGAAATTATAAAATAATTGTGTGCACCATGTGACAGTCATTAAAATCCAGCTTGAAAAAATCACGGTTACACTGCGTAGCCCATTACGGCACAGAGTACTAATCCTTTAATTAATACTAATTAACACAAGCAGAACCTTTGATCTGTGCAACTACTACTTTCATTAATCGGATTACACAGAAGCCTATAGTTAATGGTCGATTAATTCCTGTGATTTCACTGAATCATTCTATTGATAACTCATCGTTAAAAATATTTTGAGTTTCAGAAGGTTGTTTGTCATACAATTTATAATTTTGCACCCTAACATTACTTTGAGTTATCGTGGGTATTCGAATTAAAGAAGTTTGAGTTATCGAAGCTGTATTTATATAGAAAACCAGTTGGGACAAAGTAATGAGTTCGAGTTATCTGTGGTATTCGAAATATCAAAGTTTGAGTTATCAAAGTTCTACTGTACTGTTACTTCTCTCCACTCTGTTACTCCTTTCCACTCCATTCTTTTACAAACACTTTATGTAATTTCATGATATACTGATAAATCTAGTAAAATATGGACAGACAAAATAAAAGGTAGTAAAAGTGTTGTTACAAAATAAAAGTGGTTTATATACATGTATATATATTTATATTATTTTAATATTTCTGTACCTACTCTGTATGCCATGGTGAGACAGTAACTACATGTAGTTATTGCAGTATTCAATTTATGTTTTGTTTTTCAGGCACATCCATTTGCTAATGGTCCAAATGATACCCCAAACGACATTTTATCTCGGATAGGAGGTGGAAAGTTTACACTGGCAGGTGGAAATTGGGATTCTGTTTCTCCCCAGGCAAAGGTACTAGATAAATACTCACAGTTTACTCTTGTTATAAAAAAGGAATAAAAAAAAAAATAGATGATGTAACTACAGCATGAAATCATCCTACAATATTGTGAGTAAAGCTTAATCTAAAACTGGAATACTTCATAATTCTTTTTATATTCATTGGAACTGTTTTGTTGATATAATTTCAGGAACTAGTACAGAAAATGTTAGATGTTGATCCACAGAAGAGACTAACAGCAACACAAGTTCTGAACCAGCCCTGGGTAGCTCAAAGAGACAAACTTCCAAATCATAAACTTGCAATACATGACCCTCAGTCTGTTAAGGTAAGCCATCAGTAGCTTAGAGACAAACTCCAAATCATAAACTATGAGTAACTATCATGTAATACATGACCCTCAGTCTGTTAAGGTAAGCCATCAGTAGCTTAGAGACAAACTCCAAATCATAAACTATGAGTAACTATCATGTAATACATGACCCTCAGTCTGTTAAGGTAAGCCATCAGTAGCTTAGAGACAAACTCCAAATCATAAACTATGAGTAACTATCATGTAATACATGACCCTCAGTCTGTTAAGGTAAGCCATCAGTAGCTTAGAGACAAACTCCAAATCATAAACTATGAGTAACTATCATGTAATACATGACCCTCAATCTGTTAAGGTAAGCCATCAGTAGCTTAGAGACAAACTTCAAATCTTAAACTATGAGTAACTATCATGTAATACATGACCCTCAGTCTGTTAAGGTAAGCCATCAGTAGCTTAGAGACAAACTCCAAATCTTAAACTATGAGTAACTATCATGTAATACATGACCCTCAGTCTGTTAAGGTAAGCCATCAGTAGCTTAGAGACAAACTCCAAATCATAAACTACGAGTAACTATCATGTAATACATGACCCTCAATCTGTTAAGGTAAGCCATCAGTAGCTTAGAGACAAACTCCAAATCATAAACTATGAGTAACTATCATGTAATACATGACCCTCAGTCTGTTAAGGTAAGCCATCCGTAGCTTAGAGACAAACTTAATTTAATACATGAATCTAGTCTGTCAAGTAAATGTATTGGGCATTCTGTTTTACATTAAAAGTTGATGAAGACATTTATATATATTTATACAGTTTGTATTATTATATAGTATGTGCCTCTCACAGATTGGTTTTAATCTCTCTTGGACAGATCTCAGTGTGAGAATGTGTCCGTTTGCTTGCTGAATGTTGGTGGTTTTCTGTGGCTACTCCAATTTGCGACAATTCTAAAACCAGCTACCTTTATATAAATGAAATAAATCTTAGCTTGGACATGAAAAAAACATCATATTACTCCAAAAACTTTCAAAAATGTCAGATTTTTCACCAGTGTCTTTTAAAACATAGGAACAGAGGTTGGTTTTATTGACATTATACATAATGTAAATCCTAATAAAACCATCACAGTGTCTTAATTTATGACACATGACTAAATAAAGATATAATCTGTGTATGTTACCATACCTGGACATGTATCAGTGTGTACCTAACCATACCTAGAAATGTATCAGTGTGTACCTAACCATTCCTGGACATATATCAGTATGTACCTAACCATACCTGGACATGTATCAGTATGTATCAGTGTGTACCTAACCATACCTGGACATGTATCAGTGTGTACCTAACCATACCTAGAAATGTATCAGTGTGCACCTACGGTAACTATACCTGGACATGTATCGGTGTGCACCTACGGTAACTATACCTGGACATGTATCAGTGTGTACCTAGGGTAACTATACCTGGACATGTATCGGTGTGCACCTACCGTAACTATACCTGGACATGTATCGGTGTGCACCTAACCATACCTGGACATGTATCAGTGTGCACCTAACCATACCTGGACATGTATCAGTGTGCACCTAACCATACCTGGACACGTATCAGTATGTACCTAACCATACCTGAACATGTATCGGCGTGCACCTAACCATACCTGGACATGTATCAGTGTGCACCTAACCATACCTGAACTTTTATCGGTGTGCACCTAACCATACCTGAACATGCATCAGTGTGCACCTAACCATACCTGAACATGTATCAGTGTGCACCTAACCATACCTGGACATGTATCATTGTGCACCTAACCATACCTGGACATATATCAGTGTGCACCTAACCATACCTGGACATATATCAGTATGTACCTAACCATACCTGGACATGTATTAGTATGTACCTAACCATACCTGGACATGTATCAGTGTGCACCTAACCATACCTGAACTTTTATCGGTGTGCACCTAACCATACCTGAACTTTTATCGGTGTGCACCTAACCATACCTGAACATTCATCAGTGTGCACCTAACCATACCTGGACATGTATCAGTGTGCACCTAACCATACCTGGACATGTATCAGTGTGCACCTAACCATACCTGGACATGTATCAGTGTGCATCTAACCATACCTGAACATGTATCGGTGTGCACCTAACCATACCTGGACATGTATCAGTATGTACTTAACCATACCTGGATATGTATCAGTGTGTACCTAACCAAAACTGGACATGTATCAGTGTGTACCTTACCAAAACTGGACATATATCAGTATGTACCTAACCATACCTGGACATGTATCAGTGTGTACCTAACCATACCTGGACATATATCAGTATGTACCTAACCATACCTGGACATGTATCAGTGTGTACCTACATACCTGGACATGTATCAGTGTGTACCTAACCAACTGGACATATCAGTGTGTACCTACCATACCTGGACATGTATCAGTGTGTACCTAACCATACCTGGACATATATCAGTGTGTACCTACATACCTGGACATGTATCAGTGTGTACCTAACCAAAACTGGACATATATCAGTGTGTACCTACATACCTGGACATGTATCAGTGTGTGCCTAACCAAAACTGGACATATATCAGTATGTACCTAACCATACCTGGACATGTATCAGTGTGTACCTAACCATACCTGGACATGTATCAGTGTGTACCTAACCATACCTGGACATGTATCAGTATGTACCTAACCATACCTGGACATATATCAGTATGTACCTAACCATACCTGGACATGTATCAGTGTGTACCTAACCATACCTGGACATGTATCAGTGTGTACCTACATACCTGGACATGTATCAGTATGTACCTAACCATACCTGGACATATATCAGTATGTACCTAACCATACCTGGACATGTATCAGTGTGTACCTAACCAACTGGACATATATCAGTATGTACCTAACCATACCTGGACATGTATCAGTGTGTCTAACCATACCTGGACATGTATCAGTATGTACCTAACCATACCTGGACATGTATCAGTATGTACCTAACCATACCTGGACTTGTATCAGTGTGTACCTACATACCTGGACATGTATCAGTATGTACCTAACCATACCTGGACATATATCAGTGTGTACCTAACCATACCTGGACATGTATCAGTTGTGTACCTACATACCTGGACATGTATCAGTGTGTACCTAACCATACCTGGACATGTATCAGTGTGTACCTAACCATACCTGGACATGTATCAGTGTGTACCTACATACCTGGACATATATCAGTGTGTACCTAACCAACCTGGACTTGTATCAGTGTGTACCTAACCATACCTGGACATGTATCAGTGTGTACCTACATACCTGGACATATATCAGTATGTACCTAACCATACCTGGACATGTATCAGTGTGTACCTACATACCTGGACATATATCAGTATGTACCTAACCATACCTGGACTTGTATCAGTGTGTACCTACATACCTGGACATATATCAGTATGTACCTAACCATACCTGGACATGTATCAGTGTGTACCTAACCATGCCTACTTCTTTGCTTGATTGTTAACTTCTCAATCAATTATTTAAATCTTGACATTAATTTTCTTTTTTTACAGGGAGCAATGGTAGCCACATTTAAAGCTCTTAATAATCAACCAAAGCCTGTTTTAGAACCTGTTGGTGCCTCATGGCTTGCTCAACGACGTGGAAAAAACAGACCAAAGAGTTCCACTGCTGTCTGATCAAAGTTTGAATCTAGACATTGTTATAGGTCTAGAATCTCTTGTGTAAAGACAGAACTTATCATCAGTAACATAGAGTTTGACATCATCCCCTGAAAGAACAATATCATCTTCTCCAAATACTACTCTTTGTTATCAGATCAAAGACCCAATATAAGGTCACTTCTTCCTTTATATAGGTCCACTTTATGTAGGTCATATATAGGCCTACTTTTATATATATATATATTATCAGGTTGATAGGACAGCTGGCTAGTATTATCAGACTGCCACTCTCTGTGAGAGAACCTTTTCTTTTTTTTTAAATATTTTAAGGTATTCTTATTTGTCTCCGATATAGTTGTTGATCATCTTTTGTGTTGTTTTTGTACAGGCTTTCAAGTTTCTTCACACACAAATCCTATCTACATATATACACACAATGCAGGCCATTTTTTTTTTCTCAATATTTTGTACAATTTTGCATTTTTCTATAATTATTCATTTGAGCATTTCATACAAGGCATTTTTCTTAACTTTTTATTCTTTATACACTGTTTAAACTAAAACTTACAAAGCAAATATTAATTATTATGAATCTGAACAGCTGAAAAATTGAAATTTTCTGTAATGTACACATATATTGAATTAATTGTATACCTTTGTATATTGTCATTTATTATAGTGCTTGCATTGGTAAAGATACATATAGTATGTTTGGTTTAGCACAACAACAATATGTTTGGGTTTTGCATACCTGCAATATGTTTGTTTTGCATACCTGCAATATGTTTGGGTTTTGTATACTTACAAAATGTTTGGGTAAGGAAACCAACAGTATGATCAGGTTTAGGA
Source organism: Anadara kagoshimensis (assembly GCA_021292105.1). Lineage (NCBI taxonomy): Eukaryota > Metazoa > Mollusca > Bivalvia > Arcoida > Arcidae > Anadara > Anadara kagoshimensis. The sequence goes on from CM037865.1 coordinate 589,949, forward strand.
GTTCAAGGCAGAGATGTTAACCATATCTTTGTTTATATGTATAGCAACTTGTTGAGTTTTGTTCTTATAGACACATTTATTTTTTGATGAGTTAATAGTTTTTACAGGTATTTTACAAGTATTTAATCATTTTAAGTGCTATAACATAAGCTTGATTTTTTTTCTTGCCTATGAAGAGTTTATACTTTGTCTGACTTTGATAAGATGCAATATGTAGTCATACTTTAACTCAGTATTTGCTTATCTTAGCTTATAGATACATATATGTAACCATGGCAACAAAAAAAGATTGGCATTTTAGTAGTTAAGCAAAAAAAGGGGGATGAATATATAGTACAGATAGTATTGATAAGGGTATAAAATTTTACATTTACTTATTGTTTTAATTGGTATTTTCTGTCCTGCCTTATATTCTGTTTGTCCATGGACTGTGTCATTCTGTCTATCCAGACTGCCATTCTGTCTCCATGGACTGTGTCATTCTGTCTATCCATGCACTGTTATTCTGTCTATTCATGGACTGTGTCATTCAGTCTATCCAGACTGTCATTCTGTCTCTATGCACTGTGTCATTCTGTGTTTGATGGAGGCTGATTGCCTGTAATAGTTTGACATTGTGTCCATAGTTCCAATCAGTGGTTTGTGTGAAAATATTGAGCACTAGTTAATGGATTTAGATCAAAGTATCTCAAATTTGGGATATTTTTTTTTTTTCATTAATTTTTCCAAACCATAAAGGTGGAAGTTTTCTGTCTGTAGTCTTATAGTCTAGTACAGGAAATGATCATTGGCCTACTACTGTACAGTAGATATGGATATTACTTCTTGTGATATTAAGGAATATTTGTTAAGATTTATTTAGATGATGTGTAGTAGCTTGAAGGCCTGTCAGAAAGTGGTGCATTTTACAATTTAAGTTATTCAAATGTGTATTAAAACACAAAATCTCTATTTGTCTTTACAGTAAATGGTTAGTTAAATATTTTATAGGGTAAAACACATATGAGGATAATTTTATAGTCATTTATATTATCAATTTATGTGGTTTGATCTGTTCAAATCCGATCTTATATTTTACAACACATACTACTGTCTTTAGACTAAATGAGTCACACTCACTTAATCATACAAAGTGCTAGCATATTAAGTGCCAATTTGTTATTTCCATAGTTACAGACTTTAATACATTATTTAACACAAGCTATGTTTTAATGTTTCTATTTATAAAGCCTTACATAATTATGTTATTTGCCTGGTAAAAAATAAACAAGTTTTTTGTCTTTTTTTCTAAAATATTTTTCACATAATTGTTATATGTATGTATGTTTAGCCTGATTGTGCTTGTATTAAAATAAAACAATTATCAGATGGAAGAAAAAGTTATTTTTCTTTCACCTCTTAATTTACCAGCTAGTTTATAACTTTACCTTTTACAATTGATTTCAGTGTCTCTTTCTAAGTTTATACATTTTCTACACACCTCTTCTTATCCCATTATTATATAGATATAATTAACTTACTTTGAAGTATTATATACTTCTACATGTACATTATATATTCCTATATAGAGTTGTCGCCCTTTAATCATGCATTGAATGGCATTCATATTTGACCGTAAAACTTTTGACCCTAAACTTAATTTTCCTGATTTAATGAATTGATTTAAGAAAAGATAATGCAAGATTGGGTTTGAAATGGCATAAGCTCAAAGTAAAATTGGTGCTTTGTAAATATAAGATAGAAATATGTATTGTGTTAAGTTTGACTGGATGTCGATGACGGTGTTATAAGATAGAATATGTATTGTGTTAAGTTTGACTGGACGTCGACGATGGTGTTTCGTGTTGTGCAACACATTTTTAGCTCGCCTGCATAAAGTATACAAGGCATATGTCCTACCTTAAGTATAAGTGTCAGAATTCAGATGGACTAGATGTGTAGCCAAGTAATGCTGCGATTCTTACAGCTTCTGTATAAATCTGTGGTCATGTATTATAAATAAATGTAAGTTTTGTTTTTGATCATGATAGGCAGATACCTATACAAAAATATCTTTTTATCAGAAATAGACTTTTCAAGGAATATGATGCTAAGATGCTTCTGTTGGGCTAAACTTTTACCCTCCAAGTTTATGGAATGTATTTAGGAACCACCATGTATATCTGTCCCATGTAAATTTGTGTGCAAAAGAAATTTCGGGAAACTCCTCACAAATTATCTCCATTGTTTTTAGTTACAATTATGGGTTTGGGGTGTTTTATTGTTGTAATTCACTCAATTAGAATAAAGGAAGATATCGTTTTTATACTGCCTGTGTTATGACACTAATAAAGTGTTGTGATTTTGATTTTATAAAATAAAAAAGGAGAAAAAATCTGACAAGTATGATATAATTCATGATCTCCAAGTATCTGACTCAATGTAGGCTCTAATAAAATATGAAATTTTAAAATTATCTACTTTAAAACAGTAGCATAAGCTTGCAGTGAAGTTCAATATTAAGGGGGTAGTCATCATTAGGATACTTGTTCCTGTAATCTTTTTGTCTTCCAGTGTCATACATATGTATTTTATTGGAATTTTGAATGACATTGTTGTCAAACATTATCACTTGTACATTATACAATATAGAGGTGTAACAATATGCCAGCCAGAACAGAACGGTGATATATTACACAAAGACCTATGTATTGTACTGGTATATTTTTATTGGAATCGTTCTGGGGGGGGGGGGGAGCAGACTTATATGCCTGATTCAGACTCCATATCTCCTAGCTCCCATTTCAATGGCATACTTATATGCCTGATTCAGACTCCATATCTCCTATCTCCCATCTCAATCCAGAAATTTTCTAAACATTACTATTTACATTTTCATTGTAAAATTTTAAAGAAATGGTCTGTTTCTTATACAACTTTTAATGACAATCATCTTGTACAAACTTGGGACGGCAATATACCTTGAACTGCATTTTACATGTAGTTTACAACAAAAGAGCTTACCATGTACAACATTAATTAAGTATTGATTCTGTCAGTTATTAAGTTTGAAATTGGATTCATTTGGATATTTTTTTCTGCAACAGTAAATAAACATTGTATTGTGATATCAAGTCCAATGAACCAGTTTTACAGGTATATTGTTACACCTCTCTTTAATACAAACATCCTGATTATTCATCAATTTGCAGTGGTTTTTACAGATTTAGATTTCATTTGTACCAGGTAGTTTTTACTATTGAGTCTTAGATTATCATAATGTCACCACCAAAAATTTTGTTTTTGTTTAACGGGTATATATATTTATCAGTTCTATACACAGTAATATAAATAACATTATGGAGACGTTCATATTAAATAGAATGAAATTATTTCAAATTGTCATGTTTATGTTACAAATGCTATTGAGGCTGTTCTGATAATTGGGTCTGCAAGTGTAATAATTAAATGTATAAGTTAATTACAGGATATACATACAGTTGGTGTAATATAAGCAGAGATTTCACCAATTACGTTAAATTAAATTAAATTATGTTTTAATGTTTAACTTGTTACATGTATGATAAATACTAATAAAGCAAGTGGTTAAAAATATTACATGGACCAGAATCACAAACTAATATATAGATAAAAATATTACAGTACCCATATTATATGAGATTTACAACTGAGGCAATATTTAGTCTCTTGTATTTCCATTAAATAGCATCATTATCATTTTATAACAAATTACTTTGGTCGATATTTGCACTTTATCTACATTTTAAGATCATTTTTCACAGTAATTAGAGCCAGTATTTAATTTTGTTTATTTTTAACAAGATAAAATATTTTGTACAGGTACATGTAAGAACTTGGTAGAAATAATCTAGAAATGTTATATCATACATAAGTCTGTTTACTTCATCAAAATTAATTAAAAGACAATGATGACGAAAGTTAGCAATGAAGAAAATATTCATTCTTTATGGGACAACTTTAAACCATTCCTACACAGGATTTGTTAAGTCAAACCTTAGCATTGAATTCAATGTCAAAGTAATTGGCTAAGTTTGACTTGACAGCAAGCTATGCTGACTATACATTTAGAACATACACAGACATTTTATCATTTTTGTAATCATGATGTCCACATACTTATGAATCGTGGTGCCTCTCAATTTAACTCTGCCAGATCCTATTCCTATGTCAGAAAGTGTGAATCGTGGTGCCTCTCAATTTAAACTCTGCCAGATCCTATTCCTAAGTCAGGAAGTGTGTCAGTTTGCTGAAGATTGGTGGTTTTCTGCCAGTATTCCTATTTCCTTCATGGCGGTTTTCTGCCAGTATTCCTATTTCCTTCACCATCACAGAACTAACCATCTTGATTTAATTGACGGAATCTTGAATGAAGGGTAAAACATCACTCTACTCCATGTTTAATGCGAGTTTGGCTTAATGTAAGTTTTACTGTTATTCATTATAATGTATAAACAATATAACCTGATACATTATGAACTATGTTACTGTATGTCTTGAGAGTATGGTTCTGTCAGCACTAATTATGAACTATGTTACTGTATGTCTTGAGAGTATGGTTCTGTCAGCACTAATATGAACTATGTTACTGTATGTCTTGAGAGTATGGTTCTGTCAGCACTAATTATGAACTATGTTACTGTATGTCTTGAGAGTATGGTTCTGTCAGCACTAATTATGAACTATGTTACTGTATGTCTTGAGAGTATGGTTCTGCTGATAGCTTTGTTGTTTTTCACCATCGTTGTTTGTTCATTGACGGTGTCACAAAACTATTAAATAAACCTTGTATTTTGATATCCGGGTATATATTCACATTTCTGACTTACATGTACCTGTGTATAATATTGTCACATAAATAAGATCAAAATAAAAACAGTATGTATGTTACAGTTGATATTGCTTAGCTTTTCATGGCTGTTTATATCATTTAATTTTATTTTGGTATGCAATCTGTTAAGGGCATTCAACTAGAAATATTTTAGTTAGGATACAAATGGAAACCTTTCTTTTTGTTTGTAGAAACATCCGCAGTTGTTAATATTTAATAACTCATCACGGAATTCCCAAAACACATGCAAACATTAACTTATCAAGAAAAATATATCAAAGTAACAATTTTCTTTGAAATAAGACAAATTGTACAAAGTTTTCTCAAATGTTACAGAAAATAATTGACATGTTTTACTTGTAATATTCTATGATTATGTTTTTAAAAATCATAAAAAATACATCTTATAGAGTGGGTTTTTGAAGGAATGAATTGACTGGTTATCAAATTTGATTATTTTATATATTTAACTTCATACCAAACATCATATAAAGATACAATGTTAAATAATTCATTATGCAATACATTACTTGATTTTAGAACATCATGCCTCCAAACATCTGCATATTCTTCTCATAGATAACACGTACCGGTAGTTCATCATTTTGTTACATGTATATTTACAGAATTTAAAATTGATAGTGCTGTGTTTATCATTTTTATTATTTTTATTAATTATACTTGTGATCTTCTCTGGACTAAGTGTTGATATTGTTTTCCTTGTATAATGAAATTGTGTATTTCTGATTTTGTATTGACAAATTAAAAATTAGTTGTTTTGAATTGTCATGACGTGGCCATTCTCTTAATCTGAACTATTGTAGCAGTGTTGGGTCTGCTCACTTCAGTGGCCAAGTGCTTTCTTCTTGTGGCTATCACCTGTCACTGCCTAGATTTGAAGCTGGTTGGTTGGATCATAGTGTGAGAAAGTTTGTAAGATTACTTGCAAAATGTTGGTAGTTGAGGCTAGACACTTGGTTTAATTGAATGTATCTTGACTATGGTGTATGACGCCATTATGTCATTAAACGGCACACCGCTGCTTCTGACTCTGGGTTTCAATGTTGGTTAGTAATGCACAAGTTCATTATATTTTTGTTTTTGATACTATATAAAGCATATATTTTGTATTTTTGTTTTGTCAACTCTGGGATTGCAAAGCTCTTCTCTGTAATGAGAATTATTAATTGTATACAAAGCAACTATACCTGTAATGTGCATTTTAAAGTTTTTATAACCGTTTGTAATGGCTCACATAAACTACAACACAAGTTCTCAAGTGATAATGCTGATAAGTGCTATACTCTGAGTTTTGCTTTGATATTAAATAGTCATCAGACCACAGATTGTAGTTGGTTGATCTAGAAATTACTGTCATTGGTTGGTCCAGAAAAATTCAAATTGGCAATATTATTAAAATCAATTATTGGTTCCATAAGGTGTTTTTATAAATACATTACTGGTCTTGAATCAAAGTATCAGTATTTTGGGGTGAGCCGTAGAAGTGGAGCAAACTATGTTAAAGGATATGATGTTATTTACTTTTTGTTATTCTTTATATATATGTCTTGTTTGTTTTTTACTGTTTTGCTTTTGTTTACTCTCCACGTTTACATTTAATGCTGAATTATATAAATAAATAAAATAAATAAATATATGTTGTTAATATCAAACAAATGTCATCTAATATATGAAAACATATTACATGTTTATTCCATAATATTAAACTAGATGTTGATAATCTTTGTAGAATTAATTCAAAAGAATAAAATTATATTTTTCAAAAAAATCACATTGTTAACTTATTGTTTGTGAAATGATAGGAGTTATCGCCCTTAGCAAGCGATTAATGATATCATGCACATTTGAACCTATCCGGGGCATATGGGTTTATCAAATATAATAGATTTATTGAAATTAACAAAATCAGAAAAGACAAGTATATTGAGACCACTGATTATAAACTCCTGACTTTAGACAGACACTCGATTGTCACAAATCATTGTACTCATGATGGAGACCACTGATTATAAACTCCTGACTTTAGACAGACACTCGATTGTCACAAATCATTGTACTCATGATCAGCAGAGTTAATTGAAACAGCCAAGATTATGGGTTGTAGACCAGAGCAAGGCACATAAAGATGTGTGGCCTTGGAAGTACAACTGTGTTATACAGAAGCTGTAAAAGCAGAGAATACAAGTGGAAGTCCTGGTGTAGAAAAGCGTTGGCAGGTTTAGCTTAGCACAAGATAAGGATTCACCAGAGGTGAACCTGACGCTGATAACCCAGGGCTCGGCAACGATAGGAGAAAGTGCACGGCAATGAGGGATGTAATTACATAACAGACAGCAACTTGGGACGAATACACAATAAAGTGGGACGCAACACACATCAACGATGGACTGAGTACACGAAGTGGGACACAGATCTCCAGATGAGCTGTAGAGACCTTTCTGACCCAGTGCTTGTCACTGATATCAAGATGAGCTGTAAGGGCCTTTCTGACCCAGTGTTTATCACTGATATCAAGATGAGCTGTAAGACCTTTCTGACCCAGTGTTTGTCACTGATTTTCATGAGTTGTAAAGACCTTTCTGACCCAGTGTTTATCACTGATCTCAGATGAGCTGTAAAGACCTTTCTGACCCAGTGTTTGTCACTGATCTCCAGATGAGTTGTAAAGACCTTTCTGACCCAGTGTTGTCACTGATTTCAAGATGAGCTGTAATGTTCTGTTGGACCCAGTGTTTATCACTGATCTCCAGATGAATTGTAAAGACCTTTCTGACCCAGTGTTTGTCACTGATCTCCAGATGAATTGTAAAGACCTTTCTGACCCAGTGTTTGTCACTGATCTCCAGATGAGTTGTAAAGACCTTTCTGACCTAGTGTTTATCACGGATCTCCAGATGAGTTGTAAAGACCTTTCTGACCCAGTGTTTATCACTGATCTCCAGATGAGTTGTAAAGACCTTTCTGACCTACTGTTGTCACTGATCTCCAGATGAGCTGTAAAGACCTTTTTGACCCAGTGTTTGTCACTGATCTCCAGATGAGTTGTAAAGACCTTTCTGACCCAGTGTTTGTCACTGATTTTCAGATGAGTTGTAAAGACCTTTCCGACCAGTGTTTGTCACTGATCTCAGATGAGTTGTAAAGACCTTTCTGACCCAGTGTGTTTATCACTGATCTCCAGATGAGCTGTAAAGACCTTTCTGACCCAGTGTTTGTCACTGATATCAAGATGAGCTGTAAGGGCCTTTCTGACCCAGTGTTTATCACTGATATCAAGATGAGCTGTAAGACCTTTCTGACCCAGTGTTTGTCACTGATTTTCATGAGTTGTAAAGACCTTTCTGACCCAGTGTTTATCACTGATCTCCAGATGAGCTGTAAAGACCTTTCTGACCCAGTGTTTGTCACTGATCTCCAGATGAGTTGTAAAGACCTTTCTGACCCAGTGTTTGTCACTGATTTTCAGATGATCTGTAAAGACCTTTCTGACCCAGTGTTTGTCACTGATTTCAAGATGAGCTGTAATGTTCTGTTGGACCCAGTGTTTATCACTGATCTCCAGATAAATTGTAAAGACCTTTCTGACCCAGTGTTTGTCACTGATCTCCAGATGAGTTGTAAAGACCTTTCTGACCCAGTGTTTGTCACTGATCTCCAGATGAGTTGTAAAGACCTTTCTGACCTAGTGTTTATCACGGATCTCCAGATGAGTTGTAAAGACCTTTCTGACCCAGTGTTTATCACTGATCTCCAGATGAGTTGTAAAGACCTTTCTGACCTACTGTTTGTCACTGATCTCCAGATGAGCTGAAAAGACCTTTTTGACCCAGTGTTTGTCACTGATCTCCAGATGAGTTGTAAAGACCTTTCTGACCCAGTGTTTGTCACTGATTTTCAGATGAGTTGTAAAGACCTTTCCGACCCAGTGTTTGTCACTGATCTCCAGATGAGTTGTAAAGACCTTTCTGACCCAGTGTTTGTCACTGATCTCCAGATGAGCTGTAAAGACATTTCTGACCTAGTGTTTATCACGGATCTCCAGATGAGCTGTAAAGACCTTTCTGACCCAGTGTGTTTATCACTGATCTCCAGATGAGTTGTAAAGACCTTTCTGACCCAGTGTTTGTCACTGATCTCCAGATGAGCTGTAAAGACCTTTCTGACCCAGTGTTTGTCACTGATCTCCAGATGAGCTGTAAAGACCTTTCTGACCCAGTGTGTTTATCACTGATCTCCAGATGAGCTGTAAAGACCTTTCTGACCCAGTGTTTGTCACTGATCTCCAGATGAGCTGTAAAGACCTTTCTGACCCAGTGTTTGTCACTGATCTCCAGATGAGCTGTAAAGACCTTTCTGACCTAGTGTTTATCACGGATCTCCAGATGAGCTGTAAAGACCTTTCTGACCCAGTGTTTGTCACTGATCTCCAGATGAATTGTAAAGACCTTTCTGACCCAGTGTTTGTCACTGATCTCCAGATGAGCTGTAAAGACCTTTCTGACCCAGTGTTTGTCACTGATCTCCAGATGAGCTGTAAAGACCTTTCTGACCCAGTGTGTTTATCACTGATCTCCAGATGAGCTGTAAAGACCTTTCTGACCCAGTGTTTGTCACTGATCTCCAGATGAATTGTAAAGACCTTTCTGACCCAGTGTTTGTCACTGATCTCCAGATGAATTGTAAAACCGCCTTTCTATTTCAAGTTTTGTTGTAGTTAAATAACACAAAAACAGTTTCTGTCACATTAAAATTCTTACAGTTTTTCAGTTTTCTGTGTGTTTAAGTTATTTACTTAATCGAAGACGCACCAGAGATTTTTGTAGAATGTTTGATCTTACCAATTGACTCAAAAAATAAAACGTCAACTACAAAACAAGGGAAGGGCGATATAGTAGTAAATAACAGTTACAGTTATTTAAGTATTGAAAAATGTAAATATAAATTTCAGAACTGAACCGTTGGGATATGGGAATTATGGTCCTGTAACTGCATTGGATATTCCAGAAAAACGTATGTCATGGCGCTGTGATGACAAGTTTGTCGTGAATAGCTACGGCAGCTACAAAGGTACTCGGCCATCATTAATTAATCAAATACATGTATTTTTACAGTTAAGATTGATCCTCAACTAGATGTTTTGAATTTTAAAATTTCCGCCTTCTACTTCATCTCAATTATGTGACGCCACTATATGTATAAAAATGTTCTTTACAAACGTTTTACGTTATTAATCACTATGAGCTAGCAAAGCTATATATATAGTGTGATGTATTGTTTACGTCATGTTTGCCGATCACATATTAATCACTGTGTACTGGCGTAGTGTGATGTATTGTTTACGTCATGTTTGCCGATCACATTATTAATCACTGTGAGCTGGCGTAGTGTGATGTATTGTTTACGTCATGTTTGCCGATCACATATTACTCACTGTGAGCTGGCGTAGTGTGATGTATTGTTTACGTCATGTTTGCCGATCAGGTTATTAATCACTGTGAGCTGGCGTAGTGTGATGTATTGTTTACGTCATGTTTGCCGATCACATATTACTCACTGTGAGCTGGCATAGTGTGATGTATTGTTTACGTCATGTTTGCCAATCGAGTTATTTAGACCTGTGAGCTGGCGTAGTGTGATGTATTGTTTACGTCCTGTTTGCCGATCACATATTACTCACTGTGAGCTGGCATAGTGTGATGTATTGTTTACGTCATGTTTGCCAATCGAGTTATTTAGACCTGTGAGCTGGCGTAGTGTGATGTATTGTTTACGTCCTGTTTGCCGATCACATTATTAATCACTGTGAGCTGGCGTTGTGTGATGTATTGTTTACGTCATGTTTGCCGATCACATTATTAATCACTGTGAGCTGGCGTTGTGTGATGTATTGTTTACGTCATGTTTGCCGATCGCGTTATTTAGCACTGTGAGCTGGCGTTGTGTGATGTATTGTTTACGTCATGTTTGCCGATCGCGTTATTTAGCACTGTGAGCTGGCGTTGTGTGATGTATTGTTTACGTCATGTTTGCCGATCGCGTTATTTAGCACTGTGAGCTGGCGTTGTGTGATGTATTGTTTACGTCATGTTTGCCGATCGCGTTATTTAGCACTGTGAGCTGGCGTAGTGTGATGTATTGTTTACGTCATGTTTGCCGATCACATTATTAATCACTGTGAGCTGGCGTTGTGTGATGTATTGTTTACGTCATGTTTGCCGATCACATATTACTCACTGTGAGCTGGCGTAGTGTGATGTATTGTTTACGTCCTGTTTGCCGATCAGGTTATTAATCACTGTGAGCTGGCGTAGTGTGATGTATTGTTTACGTCATGTTTGCCGATCACATTATTAATCACTGTGAGCTGGCGTTGTGTGATGTATTGTTTACGTCATGTTTGCCGATCGCGTTATTTAGCACTGTGAGCTGGCGTTGTGTGATGTATTGTTTACGTCATGTTGCCGATCGCGTTATTTAGCACTGTGAGCTGGCGTTGTGTGATGTATTGTTTACGTCATGTTTGCCGATCGCGTTATTTAGCACTGTGAGCTGGCGTAGTGTGATGTATTGTTTACGTCATGTTTGCCGATCACATTATTAATCACTGTGAGCTGGCGTTGTGTGATGTATTGTTTACGTCATGTTTGCCGATCACATATTACTCACTGTGAGCTGGCGTAGTGTGATGTATTGTTTACGTCCTGTTTGCCGATCAGGTTATTTATCACTGTGAGCTGGCGTAGTGTGATGTATTGTTTACGTCATGTTTGCCGATCACATATTACTCACTGTGAGCTGGCATAGTGTGATGTATTGTTTACGCCCTGTTTGCCGATCACATATTAATCACTGTGAGCTGGCGTAGTGTGATGTATTGTTTACGTCATGTTTGCCGATCACATATTAATCACTGTGAGCTGGCGTAGTATGATATGAGCTGGCGTAGTGTGATGTATTGTTTACGTTATGTTTGCCGATCACATTATTAATCACTGTGAGCTGGCGTTGTGTGATGTATTGTTTACGTCATGTTTGCCGATCGCGTTATTTAGCACTGTGAGCTGGCGTTGTGTGATGTATTGTTTACGTCATGTTTGCCGATCGCGTTATTTAGCACTGTGAGCTGGCGTTGTGTGATGTATTGTTTACGTCATGTTTGCCGATCGCGTTATTTAGCACTGTGAGCTGGCGTAGTGTGATGTATTGTTTACGTCATGTTTGCCGATCACATTATTAATCACTGTGAGCTGGCGTTGTGTGATGTATTGTTTACGTCATGTTTGCCGATCACATATTACTCACTGTGAGCTGGCGTAGTGTGATGTATTGTTTACGTCCTGTTTGCCGATCAGGTTATTAATCACTGTGAGCTGGCGTAGTGTGATGTATTGTTTACGTCATGTTTGCCGATCACATATTACTCACTGTGAGCTGGCATAGTGTGATGTATTGTTTACGCCCTGTTTGCCGATCACATATTAATCACTGTGAGCTGGCGTAGTGTGATGTATTGTTTACGTCATGTTTGCCGATCACATATTAATCACTGTGAGCTGGCGTAGTATGATATGAGCTGGCATAGTGTGATGTATTGTTTACGTCATGTTTGCCCATCGGGTTATTAATCACTGTGAGCTGGCGTAGTGTGATGAATTGTTTACGTCATGTTTGCCGATCACATTATTAATCACTGTGAGCTGGCGTTGTGTGATGTATTGTTTACGTCATGTTTGCCGATCACATATTAATCACTGTGTACTGGCGTAGTGTGATGTGTTGTTTACGTCATGTTTGCCGATCACATATTAATCACTGTGTACTGGCGTAGTGTGATGTGTTGTTTACGTCATGTTTGCCGATCACATATTAATCACTGTGTACTGGCGTAGTGTGATGTATTGTTTACGTCATGTTTGCCGATCACATATTAATCACTGTGAGCTGGCGTAGTGTGAGTGTTGTTTACGTCATGTTTGCCGATCACATATTAATCACTGTGTACTGGCGTAGTGTGATGTGTTGTTTACGTCATGTTTGCCGATCACATATTAATCACTGTGTACTGGCGTAGTGTGATGTATTGTTTACGTCATGTTTGCCGATCACATATTAATCACTGTGTACTGGCGTAGTGTGATGTATTGTTTACGTCATGTTTGCCGATCACATTATTAATCACTGTGAGCTGGCGTAGTGTGATGTATTGTTTACGTCATGTTTGCCGATCACATATTAATCACTGTGAGCTGGCGTAGTGTGATGTGTTGTTTACGTCATGTTTGCCGATCACATATTAATCACTGTGTACTGGCGTAGTGTGATGTATTGTTTACGTCATGTTTGCCGATCACATTATTAATCACTGTGAGCTGGCGTAGTGTGATGTATTGTTTACGTCATGTTTGCCGATCACATTATAAATCACCGTGAGCTGGCGTAGTGTGATGTATTGTTTACGTCATGTTTGCCGATCACATTATTAATCACTGTTAGCTGGCATAGTGTGATGCATTGTTTACGTCATGTTTGCCGATCACATATTAATCACTGTGTACTGGCGAAGTGTGATGTATTGTTTACGTCATGTTTGCCAATCACATTATTAATCACTGTGAGCTGGCGTAATGTAAAATGAACTAGCGTAGTGTGATGTATTGTTTACGTCATGTTTGCGCATCGGGTTATTATTCACTTTGAGCTGGCGTAGTGTTAAATGAGCTGGCGTAGTGTGATGTATTGTTTACGTCATGTTTGCCGATCGCGTTATTAATCACTGTGAGCTGGCATAGTGTGATGTATTGTTTACGTCATGTTTGCCCATCGGGTTATTAATCACTGTGAGCTGGCATAGTGTGATGTATTGTTTACGTCATGTTTGCCCATCGGGTTATTTATCACTGTGAGCTGGCGTAGTGTGATGTATTGTTTACGTCATGTTTGCCGATCGCGTTATTAATCACTGTGAGCTGGCATAGTGTGATGTATTGTTTACGTCATGTTTGACGATCGCGTTATTTATCACTGTGAGCTGGTGTAGTGTGATGTTGTTTACGTCATGTTTGCCCATCGGGTTATTAATCACTGTGAGCTGGCATTGTGTGATGTATTGTTTACGTCATGTTTGACGATCGCGTTATTTATCACTGTGAGCTGGCGTAGTGTGTTGTATTGTTTACGTCATGTTTACCGATCGCGTTATTTATCACTGTGAGCTGGCGTAGTGTGTTGTATTGTTTACGTCATGTTTACCGATCGCGTTATTTATCACTGTGAGCTGGCGTAGTAGTGTGATGTATTGTTTACGTCATGTTTACCGATCGCGTTATTTATCACTGTGAGCTGGCGTAGTGTGTTGTATTGTTTACGTCATGTTTACCGATCGCGTTATTTATCACTGTGAGCTGGCGTAGTGTGATGTATTGTTTACGTCATGTTTGCCGATCGCGTTATTTAGACCTGTGAGCTGGCGTAGTGTGATGTATTGTTTACGTTATGTTTGCCGATAGCGTTATTTAGAACTGTGAGCTGGCGTAGTATGATGTATTGTTTACGTTATGTTTGCCGATCGCGTTATTAATCACTGTGAGCTGGCGTAGTATGATGTGAGCTGGCATAGTGTGATGTATTGTTTACGTCATGTTTGCCCATCGGGTTATTTATCACTGTGAGCTGGCGAAGTGTGATATATTGTTTACGTCATGTTTGCCGATCACGTTATTTATCACTGAGCTGGCGTAGTGTGTTGTATTGTTTACGTCCTGTTTGCCGATCGCATTATTTAGAACTGTGAGCTGGCGTAGTGTGATGTTTTGTTTACGTCATCTTTGCGGATCATATTATTAATCACTGTGACCTGGCGTTGTGTGATGTATTGTTTACGTCATGTTTGCCGATCACATTATTAATCACTGTGAGCTGGCGTAGTGTGATGTATTGTTTACGTCATGTTTGCCCATCGGGTTATTAATCACTGTGAGCTGGCATTGTGTGATGTATTGTTTACGTCATGTTTACCGATCACGTTATTTATCACTGTGAGCTGGCGTAGTGTGATGTATTGTTTACGTCATGTTTACCGATCGCATTATTTATCACTGTGAGCTGGCGTAGTGTGATGTATTGTTTACGTCATGTTTACCGATCGCGTTATTTATCACTGTGAGCTGGCGTAGTGTGTTGTATTGTTTACGTCATGTTTACCGATCGCGTTATTTATCACTGTGAGCTGGCGTAGTGTGATATATTGTTTACGTCATGTTTGCCGATCGCGTTATTTATCACTGTGAGCTGGCGTAGTGTGATGTATTGTTTACGTCATGTTTGCCGATAGCGTTATTTAGACCTGTGAGCTGGCGAAGTGTGATATATTGTTTACGTCATGTTTGCCGATCACGTTATTTATCACTGAGCTGGCGTAGTGTGTTGTATTGTTTACGTCCTGTTTGCCGATCGCATTATTTAGAACTGTGAGCTGGCGTAGTGTGATGTTTTGTTTACGTCATCTTTGCGGATCATATTATTAATCACTGTGACCTGGCGTTGTGTGATGTATTGTTTACGTCATGTTTGCCGATCACATATTACTCACTGTGAGCTGGCGTAGTGTGATGTGTTGTTTACGTCATCTTTGCGGATCATATTATTAATCACTGTGAGCTGGCGTAGTGTGATGTATTGTTTACGTCATGTTTGCCCATCGGGTTATTAATCACTGTGAGCTGGCGTAGTATGATGTGAGCTGGCGTAATGTGATGTATTTTTTACGTTATGTTTGCCGATCACGTCATTAATCACTATGAGCTGACGTAGTGTGATGTATTGTTTACGTCATGTTTGCCGATCACATTATCTATCACTGTTAGCTGGCGTAGTGTGATGTATTGTTTACGTCATGTTTGCCGATCACGTCATTAATCACTATGAGCTGACGTAGTGTGATGTATTGTTTACGTCATGTTTGCCGATCACATTATCTGTCACTGTTAGCTGGCGTAGTGTGATGTATTATTTACGTCATGTTTGCCAATCGAGTTATTTAGCACTGTGGGCTTGCGTAGTGTGATTTATTGTTTACGTCATGTTTGCCGATCGCTCGCGGACACGACAGCTATGACTATTGTAGGAGTCACTGCATGAAAATCGCTAAGCGATGTAACTTGACACCAGAAGTTATAGCCTTCATGACGTAAAATGTAGTATGCCAAATGATTTGAATGGTATTTTTCTTGGAATCACGAAAATTTCATACCCGAAAATAAACGATTACATAGAAGAGACTGATGCCGCCATCTTGTATTACAAGACTATTACCACTCAAATACCAGTAATATGTGTACACGATATGACTGTAATGTCGTCCTGAATTAGAGCAATTGTTTATATAATCAAAACTCATTAACCAAGATACAAGTTTGAGAATACTGAAGATGTATTACAAATAGAAGTGCGTGTGGGGAATGTTAAGCAGTATAATGGCGGGAATCTTTATTACCATTGTTAAGTAACTTCCGATAAGCTACGATGTTTTAAAACATTAGAAACAATACCTGCTGTGTAAAACAGTGGCAAATCATTATTACAATATTAAATGGATAAAGGAGTAGATTTATCGTCTTAGAAATAGACTAAAGAATTCGTCTGATTCTGTCATTTTATGTTATATAAAGTATAACTACTACTTCTTTATAACAGCCTAGTATAGATCCGCTTCAACAGAATCTATTCAATAGTAGGTGTGCATTAAACATAGTGTATAATTTCATATATGTTTATCATATAATCCTCTGACGTAGTTTTCATAATATCTTGTCATTTAATTCCCACACTTTACCTTTGGGTATTGCCTTTGTCTGGGTCTATCAATTGTCAAATTTTCCCTTTAGAACATACGGTAATTAAATCCTTTTAAATTAAATTTTATGCTCTGATTATCTGAATAAGGGGTTCGATTTCGTTTTTTAAACACTGATCTGACGTATCAGTTGACATCCGTCGTACAAGTACTGTACTGACGTATCAGCTGGTATTCGCCATACAAGTACTGAACTGACGTATCAGCTGGCATTCGTGCTATAAGTGCTGAACTGACGTATCAGTTGACATTCGTTGTACAAGTACTGTACTGACTTATCAGTTGACGTTCGTCATACAAGTACTGTACTGACGTATCAGCTGGTATTCGCCATACAAGTACTGAACTGACGTATCATTTGGCATTCGTGCTATAAGTGCTGAACTGACGTATCAGTTGACATTCGTGCTATAAGTGCTGCACTGACGTATCAGTTGACATTCGTGTTATAAGTACTGAACTGACGTATCAATTGACATTCGTGCTATAAGTGCTGCACTGACGTATCAGTTGACATTCGTGTTATAAGTACTGAACTGACGTATCAGTTGACATTCGTGCTATAAGTGCTGCACTGACGTATCAGTTGACATTCGTGTTATAAGTACTGAACTGACGTATCAGTTGACATTCGTGCTATAAGTACTAAACTGGCGTATCAGTTGTGATTCGTGTTACAAGTACTACACTGACGTATCAGTTGGCATTCGTCATACAAGTACTGAACTCACGTATCATTTGACATTAATGCTACAAGTACTGCACTTACGTATCAGTTGACATTCGTCATACAAGTACTGAACTGGCGTATCAGTTGGCATTCGTCATTTAAGATAATAGAATAGTCTGATTATAGTTCAAGTTTAATAACACTGTTGTCAATGTTGACATTAGTGCTATAAGTACTGAACTGACGTATCATTTGACATTCATCATACAAGTACTTAATTGACTGGCACTCGTAATACAAGTACTGAACTGACGTATCAGTTGGCATTCGTAATACAAGTACTGAACTGACGTATCAGTTGGCATTCGTCATTTAAGATAATAGAATATTCTGATTATTATAGTTTAAGTTTAATAACACTGTAGTCAATGCTGTACACAACAAATATAGTAACTTTTCGATTTTCCATTTTAATGTCTGTTCTGATGGTAATATTAACCTTTCAATGTATTTAAATAGAAATTTATTGTACATTTATCACAAGTCGGCCGGCTAACAATACTTAATTTTTAAATTATTGTGGGTGGTTGGTGTTATTGTTTTTCGTATATCGTAATTTTGTGATAAAACTTGAACTTAAGGACGAGCTGTCTGGTAGCACTATTAAGTTTGTTATAACATCAAAAAATAATCTACAATCAAGTGTATATTGTACGTATTTACTGTACCAAATGTTCAATATGTACAGTGCCAGGTGTATCATAGTATTGGTATTTTTACCACCGCTAACAGAGAAAGGTAGGACCCTACACGTACTTGAACACATTATAGGATGTTTTTGGTCCATGGATACGCAACATGTCCATTCAATCTTACTGTTCTTTGTGTCAATAAAAAGCATACCAATACGTGTCCATATCATAATCCCAAAGCTTTGTAAAAACTGAAAAGTAAGTTAAACACATGGACTTCCACCGGAAGGGTTAATATTTTCTGTTTATCTAGCTTCATTTGCCATGTGTGCAATCAAAATTGAGATAGAAAGGAACATGGAACTATGACACGTCAAATGGCACGCCAAATGACATGGAACTATGACACGTCAAATGGCACGTCAAATGACACGTCAAATAACACGTCAAATGACACGTCAAATAACACGTCAAATGGCACGTCAAATGACACGTCAAATGGCACGTCAAATGGCACGTCAAATGACATGTCAAATGACACGTCAAATGACACGTCAAATGGCACGTCAAATGACACGTCAAATGACACGTCAAATGTATCCAGGGAGATTTTGGATACAAAAACAGACATTCTTTTTGCTATGAATAACAATGGCCAGTTCAAATTGCATAATGACAAAGCTTTTCATATTTGCATCGATAACGAAAAAAAGAGTTTCATTTCTTATATTTACAATCTTCAAATTTAAAAAAAATGGCAAAGTACGTAATACTTTGTGTGCATTTTGAAACATTTCATTTTTATTCTGCCGTCGGAAAAATGGCAGCTTCCACATTGATAAATGATAACAAAAAAGTTCTTCCACTCACCATAAATTTATTCATACTACAAAATCACCACAATTTCATATTTAAATATTAAAATAAACAATTGATATATTACTTTAGAACGGAAAGTCAGAAGGAACTTTGTGATTGTAGTGTATTTATACACGCTGATTTGACGTAACAAGTGAATGACATATTTACATGATGACGTCATTTGTTATATATAACACTAGTATGACATGTATTTTCTCAATATTTGTCATAGACAATTGTAAATATGATAATTATTCACGGTGATGACAGCCATGTAACATGAGGGACTTGATAAGCCTAGGCTTGCAGCATGCTGCGTCACCATTTTGTTTGTAAGCCGTTTGCTTCGTTGTATGAAGTTATCGTAGTAGGAACAAGCTCTAAAATAGCGTATTAATTGTGAAACAAATACACCAACGCCAATAGGCGTATTGTTATAGGTACGATTTCGTTTTCCTATTGGTAGTTTAGTTGTGTTCCTCCTTCTTCTGTTTATTAAACGTGTATTGCTGTATACCCACGTGTTTGTGATTCTTCCTTTAATACTGGCGTGGTGACAGCAGGGTATGATTTCACGTCTACCGAAGGTGTAGTTCAAGGATCATCCAGAACGGATTATACACCAGGACGCTTTCAAGACTCACACGGTGAATTAATTAATGCCGTCATAACACCAGCAGCAGTACAACATGGCGAACACGCACAGGGCACCGAAACAGTGGTGTTTGAGTTAAATAGAATCTGTTAATTTTTTGAAAATTGGATACAGAATTTGGTTTATACTTTGTCCCTTGACCAGAATTTCACCCCCTTTTTGGTTGATGGCGCACAATGGGAAAAAAATCTAGAGCCTTTCCATATCGTGGCTTCATTAATGACGGAGAGGGCATTCCTGAGGCTAAGCGACTCACGCGTGAACAAAAAGTGATTATTCTAGAACTTATGCTTGGGCAAGTTGCCAACTACTGTCCCATTATTTCTCGTGGTACCATAGTCAAAACTCCACCTTGTTGAACAAATATGGCAGACCACCAGCTTCATTATGGTTTCCAGTCCACCGGGGCACATTTCATTGATTTTGCCGCTATAAGATTACAACCCAATAAGAGACCTGAGGACTTTTACCAGCGTCTTATGGCTTTATTGAAGATAATTTGTTATGTCGTGACTCAGGAATCAGCCACCATAATGAGGTTATTACTGAAGATGAAGAGCGTTCACCTTCATCGAAAATTTAGTAGTGTTAACTTCGTCTTATAAACCCAGAACTTCCAAAACTAGTAAAACAAAGGTATGGCACAGAGCTAAGATCACGCACCTTAGCATCTATAAAACCTGAAATCTCACAGGCTCTAGACTCTTTGATTGATAAATTGCAAGCTACTGAAGATACAAAGGCAATGCGTGCTGCTGTTTCTCACTTGCCTCGGTCTCGGACAAAGTTTCATCCATCCACTCAAAAGGTTGGGTTTTCAACTCCGAAGCCCAAACCTGTAAAGTCATGCCCATTGTGTAAAGAGGCCGGGCGACCTGATAAAAAATTTTCAGTAAATGATCTTACATATCCAGTGCTGATCGCGCATACTTAGCCAGTGCTAGACTGATTGTAGGATAGGACATGAATCTGATTCCGAGGAGGACCTCTCTGACAATAGTGAGTGCACTTTACAGGAATCTTCTGTTAACCGGGTACAAATCCGCCAAAGTCCTTAGTTGGATGTTTTCTGCTCACACCAGACAGTTAGACTTACAATCGATAGCGGTGCCACATGGAATATGATTAGATATTCACAAGCATTGACACTGGGCATTAAAATAAAAACAACTTCCCAATCTGCCCATCAAGCAGATGGTTCGTCCCATTTAAAGGTAGTGGGGGAAACGCGTACTTACTTTCACACGTGATGGAAAAGATTTGTTTTTTAAGGTCTTGTTGTCGAAAATTTGGACACTGACATTTTAGCAGGAATACCATTTATGGAGAGAAATGATATATCTCTATCCGCCCTGCTAAGAGACAGATAATTATGGGCGACTCCAATGTTTATATCTATGGTTCAGATGATTCCACTCTTATCAAAACACGCAGTTCCTAGAGCCCATATTTTAAGTGCTCCGACTCGAGCTACACTATGGCCAGGTGATTTTGTAGAGATTGACCTTCCTCACGAAGTAACTGACTCTGATGGCACATTTGCCATTGAACCCCACTTTGACACACTTAAGTCTGATAAATGCAGAGAATTTTGGCCGCAGCCACAACTGTTTTCTAGTGTATCTAGCAAAATCCGCATTGCCATCTTAACACCTTTTCCTAACACTCTTAAGCGTAATGAACATTTTTGTAAAATACGCCACACAGTTACTCCTGAACAGGACAATACACCTTGTACACAATATGATCTAGAGGCTATTGACCAAGAGTGTAACCCAAACAGTAGTATTGCCACATCACGTAATCACTCTGATCAAGTGCAGTTGGACCCTGACAACCTATTGTCTTCTGAAATAAAGCGTAAATTTTTGCAACTGCTAGGAAAATATGATAGTGTTTGTAGTCCAGACTTTCAAGGTTATAATGGTGCTGCAGGTCCATTTCAGACCAGAGTTAACATGGAAACTGTACTGCCTCCACAACTCAAAGGCAGAGTACCTTAATATTCTCGTAATCAATTAGTAGAACTCCAGCACAAGTTTGATGAACTAGATAACATGAAACATATCCCGAGGATATCGACATTTCTGTAGATTATGTCAATCCTTCTTTTCTAGTCAAGAAAAACAATAGGGGATTCAGATTGGTTACCGCGTTCGCAGATGGTTGGAGGTATAGCAAACCTTAACCCTCTCTAATGCCAGATGTGGATGCTACAATTGCTCAATGGCAGTATATAATTGTAACTGATCTTACTAAAGCTATATACCATATTCCATTGTCTAAGGACTCGTTAAAATATTTCGGCGTAGTTACCCCATTTCGAAGCACCCGTGTTTATGTCCAAAGTGCTATGGGAATGTAAAGCTCTGAAACAGCATTGGAGGAGCTCACTTGTCGTGTTTTGGGAGATTTGGTGGAAGAAGGAGTCGTAGCTAAAGTCGCAGACGACTTGTACTTTGGAGGTAATTCTCCAGAGGAACTACAGCAGAACTTTGGTCGATTTCTGCACTTACCTCATAAAAGTAGTTTTAACCTTTCTGCTTTAAAAACAATCATTGCCCCAAACCAAACTACAATTCTTGGTTTAATTTGGCGACTCGGAACTTTACAAGCCAGTCAGCATCGAATTGCTTCATTATCAAGGTGTGATGCCCCTACCACTGTAACTGGTCTCAGCCTTTATAGGAGCACACAAAGTGTTAAGTCGTGTTATATCCGGCTGTGCCACAATACTGGTTGCCGCCACATCTGGCTTGGATTCCAAAGTAAAAATCAATTGGACTGAAGATCTACGTCAAGCCTTTATATCGGCACAGGACAAATTACATACTCACCGTTCAATAACGTTGCCTAGATCAAGCGATCAACTTTGGATTGTCATCGATGGTGCTGTCAAATTTTCGGGGCTTGGCGCTACGTTGTATGTCCCTTGCAATCAAAGTACCTACCTGGCAAGTTTTTTAGTGCAAAACTTCGTAAAAATCAAGTTTCTTGGCTAACATGTAAAATTGAAGCTTGCCAATAGCAACTGCCATAAAACATTTCAGCCGATATATAATTCAATCTCATCATCGCGCATGTGTACTTACGGACAGTTAACCTTGTGTACAAGCGTTCGAGAAGTTATGCTCAGGTAAATTCTCGTCAAGTCCACGGGTTTTAACGTTTCTTTCTGTCGCCAGCCGATACCAGATAACTCTTCGTAACATTGCCGGCTCTACTATTTTGCCTTCTGACTTTGCAAGCCGCAATGCTCCTGATTGTGAGGACACAACTTGTCAAGTGTGTTCTTTTGTAAACGATCGAAACATCTGTTGTACGCCAATTATCGGTATCCAATACTTCCGCTGGAACCGCAAGGCTACCGTATACTACTCGACCTGCTTGGGTTTCAATTCAAGCTGAATGTTCAGATCTACACAGGACACATGCCCATTTGCGTCAAGGCACTAGATCGTCTGAAAAGCTCACTAACCTCAAGGACGTTCAACGAAACCTCAACGTAGCTACAATTGCGAAGAATGGCCTTCTAATAGTTAAGCGTACAGACCCTCTTTGCCAGTTCCGTGAATGTATAATCGTACCTCGACAAATATTACATTGGCTATTGACATCACTTCATATCAAACTCGGCCATCCATCCTCCCACCAATTGAAAACTGTCGTACACCGGTACTTCTACGCACTCGATATGGATAAGAATAAAGACTTTGTATCAGCTGCTTGTCACCATTGCTCAGCAATTCGCAAAACTCCTAGTTTTATCCATGAGCAAAGTACCGGAGATGCTCCAAAACAGTATCGGGAATCTCTTTGCGGTTGATATTGTAACTTATCTTTGTTCTAAGGGAATACGTAACCTCGTATACCGTATCGGCTATCATCGAAGATAAAGGAAAACATTACTACGCCTTTGTCTAGAGCTCCGCCCCCTCGATGGACCAAACGCTGTCGTTAGAACTGACCCAGCTCCAGGGTTTATAGCACTCGTTAATGATGAACTTCTTCGCCAACAGAGGATATCCGTAGAAATCAGTCGAGCTAAAAATAAGAACAAGAATCCTGTGGCAGAAAGAGCAATTCAGGAGTTAGAAACCGAGATCCTTCGTCAAGATCCATCTTCCCGATGTGTATCCGCTTTAGTCATTGCCATATCTACAGCTAGACTTAATAGCCGAATTTTGTTATCGTGGTCTATCGGCAAGGGAAATGTGGAATCAGTGCGTTCAATTTACTAACAAGCAGATCTAAATTTATGACAATTTTCTTATATCTCAACAATACAAAGAAAAAAAGTTAAACCATCAACATAGTGAAAAATCCAAAAACTTCCGGTTATGCCGTTACTTGAAGTTGGTGACTTTGTGTTTATGTTGATCGTAATAAAAGCAGTGCTCGTGACAGATATTTAGTTGTATCAACTGAAGGTGATTAGTGTAATATTCGAACATTTGTTTGATCTCAACTTAGAAACATATCATACCGTGTTAGAGAAAAAGTGACTGCTACAAAGTTCCAGGGTTTGCATTTCCTAATATTTCACGGGAACATACAAAAAACTCGGACGACGATAATATTTAATTCCATCAAGAGACTATACCTCAACAACCAGATATTCCGATAGCAATATCTGAACCACCTACCAGTATACATAAGGATCTACCCACAGACAATGAAACACAGGATGATCAAGTGACACATGATTTTTCTTATGACAAACCAGATGTTTCTCTTAATAACACAAACAACTTAGATTTTTCTAAGCGACCTCAGAGAAATCGTCGCATGCCAAAAAAATTTGAAGACTATCAGTTGTATTAGCTTTTGTTACAATTTCATTTTTTTTATTGTATGTATCAATTAAAAATTACAGGAATATTTACATTTATTGCATAGCTTGATATGGGGCAGAATAATCCCCGATACTTGAAGACAGTCTACCCCGTGATAGTATCTTAATGTTTTTGTGTTGTTTAGTATGTTATGTCATTTTTTATTTACGTTTTTCATGCTTTGACATTCTCTTGTGGGGAAGAATAATCCCCTGTTTACCTCGTGATAGTGGAAGTTTACGTAATTTATTGTTATATGTTTTTCTTAGCCTACTCAGTATCCTATGACATAAACGTGATCTTAAATGTCAAATATAAGAAGACGAAAAAACGGTAGCGCCAATAGGCGTATTGTCATATGTACGGTTTCGTTTCCCTATTTGTGGTTAAGTTGTGTTCTTCCTTCTTCCGTTTATTAAACGTGTATTGCTGTGTACCAACGTGTTTGTGATTCTGTCAATGTGTATCTTCACTTAATACTGGCGCACAAGCAAGAGAAGCAGGTTCGTTTGATGCATAAAAAAAGATGTCAATAGAAAAATTCAGCCTTTCTTTTCTGTCATAATTGAGGTGTATATCTAAAACTGGTACAAAACTTGATAAATCAGTCATATAATTCCAAGATCACTAAGGTAACTGACATTAACATACATGTAATCTCCAAATTTAGAATATATATCTGTGTGTGAAGTTGAATGATTTGGCAACAATCTCCTCTCCAAATTCATTAAGGATCTGTAAAATTTATTGAAAAAAGGCAAGGGATGATGCACAATTTGTGCCAATTGGTACAGATTGTTTGTTGAGTCCCCTTTCAGCACTAGATATTTATATCTTGACTTACCGTTTAGTAAGCCAAAGATAAAGTATACGTATTTTTGGTCTTGGCTTTGTTGACGTACGGCTGGTACACTGGTATAGTTTGCTCAGTTTTGAGATTGAATATTGTGCCAGATATGTTAACAGTGTTGGTACTTTACGTTGTGTATTCTTGTCCTTGTTTTGAGTGTAACGAAGGTAGTGTTTGTCATCTCCAGATAATTAATGATATTACATTTTGAACCAGAGAGGGACTTCTTCCGTTGTTTAAGACTTATTATGACAGGGATGATGTTCATCATAACTTGATAAAAGTCTAATATATGGTTACACTTGAGACAGACGTCGAGGTATAAAGCCTTATATATGATCAGTTTGTCATTACTTATTTAATCCTACATAACGTAGTGGAGACCTGGTACATCGTAACGAGAACGTGATTACCTACGTGATTCAAAGTGTATAATATTGCTAAGAGTTGTAACCGATACAAAGTGCTCGTGACATGTGCTATTTTAAGTTGTATGAAATAAATCATGCCCTACAAAAATGTCATGCCAACTTGTGCTAATTTAGAATACTTTGAATATAATATCACATGACACGTGTATTAATTAAAAAAAAAACAAGATTCTCCAAAATGTTTGATTGCCCAGGGCCAAACTAACCCCGGTTCAATTCAAAATCACTAGGTTCAGACATTTGTTGGGTTGTTCAGCAAAATTAAAGAATGATTCCCAAAACGCCGAGCTATCCGCCTATAGGAATATATACGCAGGAAACTAGGTTACACCCTTTTCGGGCCTCTATACCCGTCACTACTTCGAGGCCAAGTACAAATAATCTCTGTGTAAATGTATACGTTGCATATGAATAACATTTTTCTTATAATTATAATGGCGTGTGTCGAATCTGGCTTTACCGGTTGGTTAGTTGTCTATATAATTTAAATATTTGTTATTCTGCACCAAAGTGTAGCGCTTTTGTCAGAAATTGCTAGCACAAAAACGAAAATAATGCGTATGCGTTGTGTCTATTGACGGCATGTCAATGTGATTTCATAGCAGAATACTTCGATTTAGGCCGTCATACTTGTATTTATATAAAATCAGTGATAGACAGCATTCAAGAAATGGTAAAGACCAGTTTGAAGCTTTGTCAAGAGCAGTCCTAACGCAAAGCTTTTAGACCTTAGTGTTGTGGACTGATATAACCTTTGTTACAAGATGCTAAGTCCAGGCAATGTATAATAGTCATCATCAGAAAGGTCATTTGTATAATCGAAATCAATTTCTCCACTTTTATTATAAAATATTTTTATTTGGAGATTGTTTATTAATTCGGCAATATTCTTATTTGGCGATTGTTTCATAATTCGGCGATTTACGTTGTATGTAAACTTGATGAAATTTGTTTCATCTTTGACATGTTTGAAGCATCAAAGATTACTGAAGGTATGATATCTTGTTTAGATAAATGATTACAGCATATGCAAACACCAGATGGTAAATTAAAAAGATACCTTGTTTCACGAAAATGTCAGTTCTTGCCTGAATTGGTGCAAGTTTCATGACAGAAACTATTTCTTTGAAGATAAAGCAAATGGCAATTTATTTGCCGCAGCTCAAAATGGGTAGGTCTATACATGCAGATTTCAAGTCTATTCGACCAACCGCAGGTTCATGATATTCAGTCTTGTCCAACTAGTGACATTCATCACATATGAAACCTACCCCGACTTTTCGTCTATGGCCTTTCTCCGTGCGACGAATGCGCTTAGAAAAGTTAGTGTTTTGGCATTTTGTTTACTAGTACGTGTTCAACGTACACGAAACGCACGGGAAATGACAAGTGGCCTTAAAATGGATTGTAATGTCGTTGTATGTATAAAACAAATATGTGTGCATGTCTTTTTTTTCTATTGTTTTATTTGCGGCAGAAATAAATTAATTGCATTTAAACTCTAACACAAAGTAAGATTAAAAAAGAAATAAGACCGTAAAATATACATTTTATTAAAATAAAATAAGTTGAAAAATAAAATTGTAACTTTGGGATTCGAACCAACAACGTAAGAGTTACTAGTCCCTACGTATACCCTCTACACCACGCAGGCAACTGTTGACAACAAGTGTTTATTTATATCAAATACAAGTATAGTACGGTATAAAAAGAGGTTATATTGGGGTAACTCTTTAAACATTGATTTTTACAAAATTCAGTATCAGCGCATATCTCTCCATTAACCATACTTTGCATATCTAACAGTAAAATAATGTAGATTTTATATTCAAAATATCTTTAATGGAGAGGCATGCGCTCTATGTGTGTATTTATTAAAAAACATGTTGATTTCTACTGACTTATTCCATGTTTGTATAGAGTTATACGGAGACAAACCTAATGGATTACATGTGTTAAACATATAATGCAACATTTTACTGAGATTTTTACCATATAAACTTTTACATAATGATAATAGCTTTAGGTTTTTTCACTATCAATATGTATTCAACATACTTTTAAATTTTGAATCCTATAGGCGGATAGCTCGGCGTTTTGGGTATCATCCTTTATAATGGAAGGTATAAATTGAAGTCCTTCCAATATAACACCACCCACATCAAATTTCGAACATTATGTTATATTTTATAACATGTATGGTTTCATCTCGTCACTCGGCATTATGTAGATGTCATTAATCTAGAAGTAGTGGGTGGAATAGTTCTATCACTTTATTAGTGAGAAACACCGATGTCGCATGAAAAGATAGTCAATTTCATCATTACTCAATGTTAATGTATGTGGGGAAAATTGTTGTTTTATTTAAAAATCAAATAAAACTAGATTTTGTCAGACGCACGTGGAATTTAGATAATGTGTATCACGTAGTAAAATGCTTTTTTGCAGGGCAATGTGGTTTGATAAACCTAGGCTTGCAATATCCTTGCGCCAAGAATTTATTTGTAAGCAGCTTGTTTCCGTAGTTATTATAACAAGCGCCACCGTAGCGTATTAACACCATAAACAGAAGTATATATATATATATACTAGTATATTGCTGCATAGAGAAAGAAAGCTGTCAATAGAAAAATTGAAGTTATCACGTTTCTCATACAGCTTTAAAAGTAGCCTTTCGTTGACGTCATAGTTGAGGTACAAGTCTAAATATGAAACAGAACTGGAAGAATCAGTCGTATCTTTTATTTCAAGCCCACTAGGATAGATGGCATTAACACAATCTCCACAATGTAGGGTTATTAGAGATAGAACATCATCTATATATTTGTATGTAGAGTTAAATGATTTGGCGGCAGTTTGCTATCCAGATTTAACAAGGTGTTGCATAAATCCTGCTTCACAAATAAGCAAGCAATAGTACATAGTTTGTGCTTATTGTTATACCGAATGTTTGTTGGAAAATTATGTTACAAAACACATCAAATCTAAAAAACTCTTAACATTTTGTAATAATCAGTATATTTTTGTTAGGAGTCCGTATTGTGCTTGACAAAATAACCAGATTCCGTGTTAAGCACTAGATATTTGTATCTTGGATTACCGATTTTGTAAGCCAAGATCAATTATTTTCTTGTTAACGTATTTTTTGGTTATTTCTGTTTGTTTGTTTATAATGGTGGGTTGATTACATGGGCGTGGTCTTAACTGTTTAGTATACCCCAAAAAGAGTGATACAGAATATGTTACAGACATTTATTGAGGTAGGTCAAAGGTCACTGACGACAACCTTTATTGAACTATTTAAGATACCACGTGTGTACTAGTTGAAGTTAAACATGGTGAAGGTTAATTTATTCAGATATATGTTGGATATATACCTTTGTTATGGGGTATTTATTGGTTCTTTATGTTCTGTTTCCTTTACTGCTCACTAATAGCAAATTTTGCATATGTACATATTGATTCTACACAATATACCGGAAGATGTCACGTATTTCCGGGGAGAACCGCTATTCTTTTACGTCTCAGGGGTTATAAAATTTTCATTCATTCTACACGTCACCATTATCTCCTCGGATCAATCCACATAAATATCACAGAGTATTCTACACTATACGACTTTAGATTAGCATTTGACATTATGTTTCTGACATCATCAATGTAGATGTTTGTCATGACTGACGCCATGGCTTAAAATAATTCAGTGCATATTTGTTTTAAATTTAAATAGGATTGCAGATCTGTTAAAACAATTTTACAGATAAATTTAACATAAAATAAAAAAGAATCTGAATTAAACAGAAAGTGCCACACAGATATCGATAAATCTTTCATTTAAAAGTTTTGTTCCATCATTGACATTCCATCCTTCATTTAGATAAACATCAAATATTATTTTTTCAGACTTTAAGTTCATAAAAATATAAATAGAAAGTTTTGTTTCTGACGATTTAGAGGATATTTTATTCTATTTACACATGGACCAAACTTGCATTCAATCTAAACTGCAATCCATTTTTCCCACACAACTTGATAAAAGTGCATACGTATATATATATATATATATATATATATATATATATATATATATATATATATATAATAAACACGTACGGTATCACGATACATACGGGAAAAATAACTTGACCTTAACAAGTAAAACATTTGGGTAGATTGTTCACCTTGACAAGAATACATTTGCTTGGTTATGCAACAGTCAATACAACTTAGAAAACGACGCATGAATAATAAGTTAATTAAAACCAGACCAATGGGACAAGAGAAGACAAAGCATCTAGATTGGCATCACTGACTCAAACTCTGGTCTTCGGACAGACACTGGGTTTTATTACAAAAGAATTTTCGGTGGCGTTGTTATAGTACTTCTAGTATTATTGGACAACAAAACATTATACTTATTATTCATCCAATGGTCCATAAATGCCCACATTTAAGTATTAAAAATAATCAACGAACAAAACTAATTAAATTACAGAAGATTTATAAAATATTCAGAAACAAACAAAATACGAAACTAAAACAAAACAATAACCTATCTTATCACCTATGCATGCGTTCGACAGAGCCTTTAAAACTTTGTGCCCTCACGATGTCGTTAATTCGCGTTTTTTTTTTTTTTTGCATCCTCGCTCCATCGTCATCTATGGCATGCAAATTTCACAAAATTTCGAGAAACATAGTTTCTCGGCTATGTTTCTCGGCTAGAAACCTAGTTTCCCGGGAAACACAGTAACACGAACGAAATCCATTTTGTCAAGTTGTGCGGAAATCAAAAATCAAATCACGACCGTGAGCGGGAAACTAGGTTTCTCGTCAAGATACTGAATTTCCCGTTTTATTTAGTGAAACCCGATCGTGAAACTTAGTTTCTCGCACGGGAAACATTTTTATTTTTTCGCAATGTAATCTTGACTTCTAGCCGCGAGTCACATTTTTTGGGCACGCCAATTTCACAAAAATGCGAGATACTGTGTTTCTCGTCCGTGTTACATTGTTTTCCGTCCGTGTTACTGTGTTTCTCGTTCGTGTTATTACTTTGTTTTCCGTTCGTGTTACTTTGTTTTCCGTTCGTGTTACTGTGTTTCCCGTTTGTGTTACTCTGTTTTTCGTTCGTGTTACTGTGTTTTTTGTTCGTGTTACTGTGTTTCCCGTTCGTGTTACTGTGTTTTTCGTTCGTGTTACTGTGTTTCCCGTTCGTGTTACTGTGTTTCCCGGTCGTGTTACTTTGTTTCCCGTTCGTGTTACTGTGTTTTTCGTTCGTGTTACTGTGTTTCCCGTTCGTGTTACTGTGTTTTTCGTTCGTGTTACTGTGTTTCCCGTGCGAGACGTGTTTCTCGGAAATTTGTAAAATTGGCGTGCCTTAGTCATCGTATCTTTGATCAATCACGTTGAAAGCGACAAAGCGACGGATCGATAATACAGTAGTAAATTTGTCCTAACCCGACACCGTACCAATCCTGTATAGACATTTGACTGTAAACATGAAATAATACAATATGTTAATAACATTGTCTGTTCCTACTGAAGAACAATACTGTCTCTGATATATTAACTAAAATTGATCCGTTTAGTTCAGATTTGATATCAAATTGAAATTAAAGCTAAAATATCGCATTATACTTGTAATAAAACTCACTAACATATTTACAACATAGAATAATAGAATTTTATTAATATTGGAGAAATTCTGCAATAAAATATTTATGTTCTAAGAAATGAATTTATTTACCCGTTGGAAATGTAAATATATCACTTGGTTTTATAGCCTACATGTATTATTACAAGATTAGCCTAGATGCATATTTGTACTGTCTCGGGTCTATTTAGGTCTGATGTGTTTAATACAATAGGGAGTTTGTTGAGAATTTTTGTAATTTTAGTGATATCAACTATCTATGATTAAGTACTTCGATGTTATGTTACGTAATCTGAACGATACATTTTAAAATTAATTTATTTTGAAATCAACCAGAAAATTATAAAATTAGAGCGTTAACACACACACACACACACACACACACGCGCGCGCGCGCGCGACTGGTGTAAAACTACCCTGCCATTCCAACCCGAAACTTTATAGAAATCCGCCCGTCAATTCGATTTTTATAAACAGGTCAAGGCGTATTATTATTTAAAGTATAAAGGGCGACTTGGCATTTATACAACTTTTAGTGAAGACCATCTGTATTTTAAGACCACAAGGACCATGTTTCAACCTTTAATTAGGGAATTACGCACAGGGTGTAAAATGAGTTTCCACATCTAACCTGTCTAATAGAAATTGTTGAAAAGTCTAAGATGCCTAGAGTGGTAGAATGGGTCTAACAAGACTTCAGAAGGACGATACCCCTTCTGAAATGGGATATCGTGAGAAAATGTTTTGATGGAAGTGGCGCACATGGCGTAAAATGAGTTTACAATACATCTATCCAATTGCAACATGCAACATTTTCAATACAGTTATAGCTTTATG
This sequence comes from Anadara kagoshimensis, assembly GCA_021292105.1. Lineage (NCBI taxonomy): Eukaryota > Metazoa > Mollusca > Bivalvia > Arcoida > Arcidae > Anadara > Anadara kagoshimensis. The sequence goes on from CM037865.1 coordinate 622,157, forward strand.
TAACCATGGTTACAATACTAATGCTGTGTATCAGCTAAAGTTCTCCCAATATGTACTGACTGCTACTTAATTTCTATTGCTAACACTTTAAACAATGATGGAACCTTTAATTCCCAACTGAACTTGATAATTTTTAACTTTGTGCCGAGTGATATTTAACAATGAAAACTATGTATCCAATTACCAAGAAAAAAAAACCAACATTTTTTCTACATTTTTATTATATAATTTTTTTTATTATTCCTAACCGTAGTACCAGTCTTGCATTGCGACGTTTAAAGTCATTTGTAATAAACGCATGGAGATAAGAGTAAAAACATACTAACACAACAACAAAAAGAATAACAAAACAAGAACAAATGTTAAATAATTGCCAAAGTTGGACGGAAATCTGGATGTAATGACAAATGGTATCTACGGTAACTGTATTTTAAGAACTGTTGATGGTCCTAGACAAATCATCTCATTTATTTTAAATTCGGTGATCTACTCATTTAAATATTTTGCGTCTTTTTAACTAGTGGTTGTATATGTCTGTTAATTCTGTAATTTACACCTTTTTGTCCTCTCATTACGACCAGCAATATAAAAAACTAAGTCAGCTATGTCTACTGATTATAATTACAATGTATTAAGATTTAATACATGTTGAGGTCTTCGTTTGGTGACCGATAACTGATAACGATAATGTTAGACCCCGACCTCATGTACACAAACTGACCGATAACTGATAACGATAATGTTAGACCCCGACCTCATGTACACAAACTTCCCTCTATAGTTACATTATAACGTTTTAGTTCTATTTATGGTAAGTTGTTTCAGAGACGTTTCCTTGATTTGTAGCCATTTATACATACACCAGGCTAATAATAGTCACCCCATTTAACTTTATCACATCACGCACGACGGACTTAGATACACTATTAATGATTGATTTACTACAGATATAATCTTGTTTTTTGTTGAGAAATTGACATCGTTATACAAGACTAACAGTCATGTAAAATGTCCATTTCATTTATTCCGGCATGATTCTTGTAACGATTAGAAGTTCCTATCTACTGTTTGGCGCACCTATGTAAATCAATGTAAGTGCCAATCAAAGGAAAACTACTCTTGATTGTAGAGTATAGACAAATACAAAGCATTGTTTTCGTATCAACTGACGTGTAAAACTGACACAATATTTATGATGTTTTATAACGGGATGGGCTTGTTACAAAGGTTAAATACTAGTTTTAATTTTAACTTTTCATCAATATTTTCAGCTGCCTGGAATAAGATAAAACAATCAGTTCTAGATCCTTGCCATGGGTTATATGATTGAATCACTACTTTATACATAAAACTAGGATTGTTTATAATCATTTTCTGTAGTATAAATATTCTAAACCATCACAGTGATTAAACAAATAACAGAATTTCAAGCTGCATTGTATATGTTGTATATGTAAATTAAGAAATAATCAACAACATCTACCCGTGGTATATCGTCGAATAATACACGGGCCGGAGTTCACATGCTTTGCCACCGAGTGATATATTCGCCGCATGTTAACGACGGCCCGTGTATTATTTGACGATATACCATGGCTAAATGTTGATCATTTCAATTCTAACATGACTTAAATAAAACAATTTCAAATAAACATTGCGAACTCTTTCTTCGAAAGTACATTTTACTATCTATTTGCAAAAAAGTCTATTGAAACAATGCCGCTGTTGAGATTACCTCAATTGAAATAAATGATTTTATGACCATTGTTGACGCCATAAGATAAGCAAGGGAGTACGCCATTAAAACGGAACAGCGATGGGTATATCGTTTGTTTTACCACGGCTAGCTCTCTTCATGTTTCATATGAAGGAAAACGCAGGTCATGTAAGAATAATTAATATATGTACTGGAAAACAATTGCACAACCGAACATCGAAAGGATTTTATTCGTTCGAACGATTTCTTTGTGATTCGGGCCAAAAATAAGTCATTGGATAAAGGTTATACACACATTTGGAGTTTTTATCATAATGATCCTTATAAATGGCCTTGGGAATAAATATACACGCTGAAATGAAAATTATCTCTCTTTTTTGTTATTCTCATATACCACATTTTTTTTAAAATAAATCATTCAATACATTCAAAAATGGTATATAACAAGAGCCTTGTATATACCTGAACATAATATCTATGGTGATACATGAACTATTGCCATTGATTGTGATCGTTAGAATGTAAAAACGTTCGAAATAATATTTTTAACTTGATATTTTGAAGTTGTCAGTAGATCTCGTTCCCTTCCAGCTGTACTTTGTTAGACTGATAACTAAACTGGATATGATACAGTGTACAAACATCCTACATTGAGTGTGTTGTATTCTTATCGGTACCCAAAACTTGTAAAATGTTTACGTCTGGTACCGAATAAGTACTTCTGATTGTTTTGTCAGGCACCATACAAATTCAAAACAAAAATATAATGAAAATACCATAAAAAATGTTAGAGTTTTTGATAGACAACATATTTGTTGTGTTTGGTAATATAATTTTTTAAAAATTGGGAATACCCATGGGCACAATCTGTGCACCATTGCTTGCTGGGTTGTTTCCTTATTTCTATAAAGCTGATTGTATGCAGAACCTTGTTAAATCTTGAGAGAAGACTATCACCAAATCCTTCAACTAAACATATAGATATATGAATGACGTTCTATCTATTAATACCCCTATATTTTGGAGATTATGTGGATGTTCTTGAGCTTGAAATAAACGGTACGACTGATAACTCAAGTTCTGCTTCATATTTAGACTTATACCGAAATTATGATACCAACGAAAGGCTGCATTTGAAGCTGTATGACAAACGTGATGTCTTCAAGTTTTTGTCAACTTTCCTTTTCTATGCAGAAATATCCCTTCTTCTCTTGCTTATGGTGTATGTTTCACAAATAATACGCTACGGTAGATCTTGTTTCCACCACGGGAATTTTATACAACGAAGCACGCAGCTAAATAAATTGTTGATGTAAGGGTATTGCATGCCTAGGCTTATCGTTTTGTGGTCGTGATCACAATAATTTTTATAAGTATAATGTCTCTGTATCCTAAATTACCCTGGATATATATGATGTCTCATAAGTCTCTGTATCCTAAATTACCCTGGATATATATGATGTCTCATAAGTCTCTGTATCCTAAATTACCCTGGCTATATATGATGTCTCATAAGTCTCTGTATCCTAAATTACCCTGGATATATATATGATGTCTCATAAGTCTCTGTATCCTAAATTACCATGGATATATATGATGTCTCATAAGTCTCTGTATCCTATATTACCCTGGATATATATTATGTCTCATAAGTCTCTGTATCCTAAATTACCCTGGATATATATGATGTCTCATAAGTCTCTGTATCCTAAATTACCCTAGATATATATGATGTCTCATAAGTCTCTGTATCCTAAATTACCCTGGCTATATATGATGTCTCATAAGTCTCTGTATCCTAAATTACCCTGCCTATATATGATGTCTGATAAGTCTCTGTATCCTAAATTACCATGGATATATATGATGTCTCATAAGTCTCTGTATCCTAAATTACCCTGGATATATATTATGTCTCATAAGTCTCTGTATCCTAAATTACCCTGGATATATATGATGTCTCATAAGTCTCTGTATCCTAAATTACCCTGGATATATATGATGTCTCATAAGTCTCTGTATCCTAAATTACCCTGGATATATATGATGTCTCATAAGTCTCTGTATCCTAAATTACCCTGGCTATATATGATGTCTCATAAGTCTCTGTATCCTAAATTACCCTGGCTATATATGATGTCTCATAAGTCTCTGTATCCTAAATTACCCTGGCTATATATGATGTCTCATTCGTCTCTGTATCCTAAATTACCCTGGATATATATGATGTCTCATAGGTCTCTGTATCCTAAATTACCCTGGATATATATGATGTCTCATAAGTCTCTGTATCCTAAATTACCCTGGATATATATGATGTCTCATAAGTCTCTGTATCCTAAATTACCCTGGATATATATGATGTATCATTAGTCTCTGTATCCTAAATTACCCTGGATATATATGATGTCTCATTAGTCTCTGTATCCTAAATTACCCTGGCTATATATGATGTCTCATAAGTCTCTGTATCCTAAATTACCCTGGATATATATGATGTCTCATAAGTCTCTGTATCCTAAATTACCCTGGCTATATATGATGTCTCATAAGTCTCTGTATCCTAAATTACCCTGGATATATATGATGTCTCATTAGTCTCTGTATCCTAAATTACCCTGGATATATATGATGTCTCATAAGTCTCTGTATCCTAAATTACCCTGGCTATATATGATGTCTCATAAGTCTCTGTATCCTAAATTACCCTGCCTATATATGATGTCTCATAAGTCTCTGTATCCTAAATTACCCTGGATATATATGATGTCTCATAAGTCTCTGTATCCTAAATTACCCTGGATATATATGATGTCTCATAAGTCTCTGTATCCTAAATTACCCTGGATATATATGATGTCTCATAAGTCTCTGTATCCTAAATTACCCTGGCTATATATGATGTCTGATAAGTCTCTGTATCCTAAATTACCCTGGATATATATGATGTCTCATAAGTCTCTGTATCCTAAATTACCCTGGCTATATATGATGTCTCATACGTCTCTGTATCCTAAATTACCCTGGATATATATGATGTCTGATAAGTCTCTGTATCCTAAATTACCCTGGATATATATGATGTCTCATAAGTCTCTGTATCCTAAATTACCCTGGATATATATGATGTCTCATAAGTCTCTGTATCCTAAATTACCCTGGCTATATATGATGTCTCATAAGTCTCTGTATCCTAAATTACCCTGGATATATATGATGTCTCATTAGTCTCTGTATCCTAAATTACCCTGGATATATATGATGTCTCATTAGTCTCTGTATCCTAAATTACCCTGGCTATATATGATGTCTCATAAGTCTGTGTATCCTAAATTACCCTGGATATATATGATGTCTCATAAGTCTCTGTATCCTAAATTACCCTGGCTATATATGATGTCTCATAAGTCTCTGTATCCTAAATTACCCTGGCTATATATGATGTCTTATAAGTCTCTGTATCCTAAATTACCCTGGATATATATGATGTCTCATAAGTCTCTGTATCCTAAATTACCCTGGATATATATGATGTCTCATAAGTCTCTGTATCCTAAATTACCCTGGATATATATGATGTCTCATTAGTCTCTGTATCCTAAATTACCCTGGATATATATGATGTCTCATTAGTCTCTGTATCCTAAATTACCCTGGCTATATATGATGTCTCATAAGTCTCTGTATCCTAAATTACCCTGGCTATATATGATGTCTCATAAGTCTCTGTATCCTAAATTACCCTGGATATATATGATGTCTCATTAGTCTCTGTATCCTAAATTACCCTGGATATATATGATGTCTCATAAGTCTCTGTATCCTAAATTACCCTGGATATATATGATGTCTCATTAGTCTCTGTATCCTAAATTACCCTGGCTATATATGATGTCTCATAAGTCTCTGTATCCTAAATTACCCTGGATATATATGATGTCTCATAAGTCTCTGTATCCTAAATTACCCTGGCTATATATGATGTCTCATAAGTCTCTGTATCCTAAATTACCCTGGATATATATGATGTCTCATAAGTCTGTGTATCCTAAATTACCCTGGATATATATGATGTCTCATAAGTCTCTGTATCCTAAATTACCCTGGATATATATGATGTCTCATAAGTCTCTGTATCCTAAATAACCCTGGCTATATATGATGTCTCATTAGTCTCTGTATCCTAAATTACCCTGGATATATATGATGTCTCATACGTTCCATGTTCCTTTCATTACCAATTTTGATTACACACATGGCGGGTATAGTTAGCTTGAGGTACTTACCCTTCCGGAGCACTTACTTCCTTGGTCGAAGTTCGCTTGTTAAACCTAATTTGCCAGCTTCAATATTTTTTACTTGGCTTTGGATTCTGGTTTGGACATGGATAAGTAAGGTGGTAAAACGATCATTTATAAAAAAGAACATATGTTAATACAATACAAGTTCGCTAGTGTCATGTTAATGTTGTATCTCAATTTAGTTGATATTTCATTTTCATTCAATTTCTGCTCAATTTGGGATAGTTTAGTTACATAAACAGGTCCTCTGTAGATTCTTATGTATTTTTCCGTTGTGATAGATCGTATAACATTAATATATGATAGTTTTAGACATATTTTGTTGTTTTTCTTGGTCATGTAGATATTTTGTAAATAATTTGTTTTTCAATGTTTTGTTTTAGAACAAAGTAAATTTAATTTAAATTTAATTTAAACTTTTCAATGATTGTATACAATATTTATAGTGAAAATTTTAGCTAAAACCATTGTCCCAATTGAAAATGACAACAATTACATTACTTGTTGTAAGTACGTTATTTCTAAAACATTAAATGGGATCATCATGATTGTTACATTCATTAGCAGTTTCGTTTCCACCAGTGTGGATTATATGTTTTGGAAATAATTTTAAATGAATTTAATCAGACTGGAAAATAACGAAGAAAGATAAACACCTCTTAGACACATTCCAAACAAAATGCCTCAGAAGGATATTTAGAATAAGATGGCAACAGAGAGTCCCAAATGTAAAAAATATTGGAAACAGATAGACTTAACAACATAAGCTGTCAGATCAGGAGAGGAAAGTGCAACTGGCTCGGACACATACTAAGGGAAAAGGGAACAAATGACTGCAAGGCAGCACTGGGTGACAACCAAAGGGGAAAAGAAAAAGGAGAAACCTAAGTTCACATGGAGGAGAACAACAGAATAGGAAAGAAACGTTGATGGATGGACTAGCTGGAACATCAAAGGGCAGACAAAAATGGAAGGATAGCGTTTCAGCCTTCCGGCAAGGAGAACATTAAAGTTAAGGTTACGGAATGTCAGAAAAGACACATGTTTTGTGCATTTTTACTGTTTGATTTCAGGTGTAATAATTAGTTTATAAAAAACTTATAAAAGAAACGATGCTGACCATAGAAGAGACATACCAGTATACATTGTACTTGTAGCCTTTGGTTTGGTCATTATAAACTAAACTATTGTACTTGTAGCCTTTGGTTTGGTCATTATAAACTAAACTATAAGTATCAAACTATTGTACTTGTAGCCTTTGGTTTGGTCATTATAAACTAAACTATTGTACTTGTAGCCTTTGGTTTGGTCATTATAAACTAAACTATAAGTATCAAACTATTGTACTTGTAGCATTTGGTTTGGTCATTATAAACTAAACTATAAGTATCAAACTATTGTACTTGTAGCCTTTGGTTTGGTCATTATAAACTAAACTATAAGTATCAAACTATTGTACTTGTAGCCTTTGGTTTGGTCATTATAAACTAAACTATAAGTATCAAACTATTGTACTTGTAGCCTTTGGTTTGGTCATTATAAACTAAACTATAAGTATCAAACTATTGTACTTGTAGCCTTTGGTTTGGTCATTATAAACTAAACTATAGGTATCAAACTATTGTACTTGTAGCCTTTGGTTTGGTCATTATAAACTAAACTATAAGTATCAAACTATTGTACTTGTAGCCTTTGGTTTGGTCATTATAAACTAAACTATAAGTATCAAACTATTGTACTTGTAGCCTTTGGTTTGGTCATTATAAACTAAACTATAAGTATCAAACTATTGTACTTGTAGCCTTTGGTTTGGTCATTATAAACTAAACTATTACTATCAAACTATAGTACTTGTAGCCTTTGGTTTGGTCATTATAAACTAAACTATAAGTATCAAGCTATTGTACTTGTAGCCTTTGGTTTGGTCATTATAATGTAAACTATAAGTATCAAACTATTGTACTTGTAGCCTTTGGTTTGGTCATTATAAACTAAACTATAAGTATCAAACTATTGTACTTGTAGCCTTTGGTTTGGTCATTATAATGTAAACTATAAGTATCAAACTATTGTACTTGTAGCCTTTGGTTTGGTCATTATAATGTAAACTATAAGTATCAAACTATTGTACTTGTAGCCTTTGGTTTGGTCATTATAATGTAAACTATCAGTATCAAACTATTGTACTTGTAGCCTTTGGTTTGGTCATTATAATGTAAACTATAAGTATCAAACTATTGTACTTGTAGCCTTTGGTTTGGTCATTATAATGTAAACTATAAGTATCAAACTATTGTACTTGTAGCCTTTGGTTTGGTCATTATAATGTAAACTATAGGTATCAAACTATTGTACTTGTAGCCTTTGGTTTGGTCATTATAATGTAAACTATAAGTATCAAACTATTGTACTTGTAGCCTTTGGTTTGGTCATTATAATGTAAACTATAAGTATCAAACTATTGTACTTGTAGCCTTTGGTTTGGTTATTATAATGTAAACTATAAGTATCAAACTATTGTACTTGTAGCCTTTGGTTTGGTCATTATAAACTAAACTATAAGTATCAAACTATTGTACTTGTAGCCTTTGGTTTGGTCATTATAAACTAAACTATAAGTATCAAACTATTGTACTTGTAGCCTTTGGTTTGGTCATTATAATGTAAACTATAAGTATCAAATTTTTGTACTTGTAGCCTTTGGTTTGGTCATTATAATGTAAACTATAAGTATCAAACTATTGTACTTGTAGCCTTTGGTTTGGTGATTAAAAACTAAACTATAAGTATCAAACTATTGTACTTGTAGCCTTTGGTTTGGTCATTATAAACTAAACTATTAGTATCAAACTATTGTACTTGTAGCCTTTGGTTTGGTCATTATAAACTAAACTATAAGTATCAAACTATTTGTACTTGTAGCCTTTGGTTTGGTCATTATAAACTAAACTATAAGTATCAAACTATTGTACTTGTAGCCTTGGTTTGGTCATTATAAGTAAACTATAAGTATCAAACTATTGTACTTGTAGCCTTTGGTTTGGTCATTAAAAACTAACTATAAAGTATCAAACTTTGTACTTGTAGCCTTTGGTTTGGTCATTATAAACTAAACTATTAGTATCAAACTATTGTACTTGTAGCCTTTGGTTTGGTCATTATAACTAAACTATAGTATCAAACTATTGTACTTGTAGCCTTTGGTTTGGTCATTATAAACTAAACTAAAGTATCAAACTATTGTACTTGTAGCCTTTGGTTTGGTCATTATAAACTAAACTATAAGTATCAAACTATTGTACTTGTAGCCTTTGGTTTGGTCATTATAAACTAAACTATAAGTATCAACTATTGTACTTGTAGCCTTTGGTTTGGTCATTATAATGTAAACTATAAGTATCAAACTATTGTACTTGTAGCCTTTGGTTTGATTATAAACTAAACTATCAAGTTATCAAAACTATTGTACTATAACTAATTTTATCTATACTCACAAATATCATAAATGTAAAGAATTACAATGTAGTCAAGTTTATACATTTGCTGGATTTGGTGACTTATTGAAGTTCAAGAAACTTTTATGTCCGCCGCGCCATGTTTCAATCCTGGACAATACCAGCCACATACAAATACAATCTGATAACATATCAATCTGAGCGACCCTAACTCAATTATCTCACAAAGAAATTAATCCCATTATGCCCTTAGCTTACTCCAACGTTTCTCGTGTATCCCGAACCAATTGTGTTACAGTCGTTTCCGTAGTGTCAACAAAACAATATTTGATATCATTAAGCCGATCCCATGTAATCATATTTTCTGCCCGTTTTAATATTCAATAGTGACTAATCAGATTATGACTACATTACAACATTTACAACAATGCTTCTGATAACATCAAACTATTTGTTTTGTCCTAATATGGAAGGTGGAAACGTTAAAATATAACTCCGGGAAGAAATAGCTTTGTAAAATCTATTTACGTATTAATTTGTTGCCTAGTTTTTATTTGAAACTTTAAATTTATGGACATAAACACAAAAACATTTAAAATTCATTTTAAGGTTAGTATTTCGAACAACCCCACGTATACAGACTAGTCAAAATGGAATACATCACTTTAGCGGACAAACGCATCCTCGGCAACAGTTTTAGAACCGAAAACATAGATTTTTTTTTAGAAATGTAATTTTTACAGAAATGCATTCAATAAACTTGAATCAAACAAAACTGAAAATTTTCTGTAAAACGTTCTGTTCATAAAGTCACTCTTGAATTCAATATATGAACGAATAGGACGCATTCTTGTACTAAATCAAAATATAACAGGTTACTGATATAAACATGAATTATAGCTACTTAAAATACTAAAACATGTCTTAACAACTAAAACCGAGGAATCATTATTGCTCAATAAAAACCGTTCATTATCTGACATAGTCTTTAAACCTGCATTAAACTAGCACATTCGTTACATGAAATATGGCGTATTTATGGATATAAAGGAAAATTTTTAAAAAATCAGGTTTCTCATTTACATGATGTAAATAAATAAAACATTTTCTGTCATTCACACTGAGCCATGTTCTCATATCGACCCGTTTCTATTTTCAGGGATGCAACACCAAATCACAATTTAGCGAATGTACATCGATACCTTAAGTATATACAGTATATTTATGTAGTTTAACCAATCTTGAGATTATATCGATAATAAGGTTATGCGTTTGTTTTAAGAGATTCAAGAAGTTATTACTTTTCCCAAATATCTTTGAAACTATTAATGATAGACTGGAAGGATCTACTTCTGGCACATGGAAGCAGTTTGCTACTTTGCGGGTGAAAGATAGAGGTCAAGTTCGTGGTCTAGTTTTACCTAAATAATGACCTAATTAAGCAACTAATATTTCTAGAAATGTATGTACATGTCCGCATTTCCAAAATAATTTTCTAGAAAAACTAGACAAATGGTTTGTTTCAAATAATATAATATTCTATAAGATTTTACAAAAATGTATTTTACTTTTGGATTTTTTTCATACATTAATAGAGTTAAAAACCTAGTTATGATACATGTTTAACACTATATTTATAAAGCAATATGTTTTGATACACAGCTATCGCTCAAAAAGTTTAAATACATCTTGTTTGATTTATAAAATATTGGAAAAACCCATTGCTTGTAGTAAAAGCAAACTAGAACAGTTTTACCATATATTTGCATAACAGGTGTTGGAATTAATGAATCAATGTAAGAATTGCAAAAACATTATTTTAAATATTAATAAATGTAATTAATTATTTATAACAAACACATGTTGTAGATTGTAACAACTCCTCTCTCTCTCTCTCTCTCTCTCTCTCTCTCTCTCTCTCTAAAACCATGTATATGTATATTTTATTGGATGAGAATAAAAAAAAATGAATAGAAAAAATGTCCAAAGCAACCATATATATATATGGTTGCTTTGGACATTTTTTCTATTCATTTTTTGATTAAGTGATTTCCGGATTGGCATTTTGAGTTCAGTGTATCCTTAGCAACCAAGTAAATGTACATGAAGTCCGTAACAATCAAACACGTTTTGATTTACTATAATTTGAGATCATATTAGTTGAAAGGTTTTGTCGATGTTAATTATGTTTTGTATTATTTAAAATCAGAATTGTGTTTTATTATGTTGATTTTGATGCAATTCTTTTTTTAGCATTGATTTGCAAAAAAGGGTATATAACGTATTAAAGAAGCGACGCTCACAAATTTACTTCCTAAATTTTATGTAGCGATAATTGATATGCCAGGTGAGCAGAAAGGTCCATGGAGCTATTGCTTTAATTTTTTGATAGTTAAAAATTCAAAAATGAGTTGATATTAGCAGAGGGAAAATTGTATCTTTGACGTTTTAAATGTAATACAAATCGTGTTTCTGAAAAAAAACAATATCGAGAAACATTTAACAAAATGTTGGACTTGGATGAAATGTCTTTAAGTAATGATAGACATTATAACTATGATTAAAATACAATATATAAAAATAAATATAAAATATATGTATAAGAGACCTATAACGGATAAAATCAGCCTACAATAAATCGTTAACTTGTATAACAAAGATATAGTTATAGGAATTAGTACAAGTAGTCACTACATTTATTACCCTTTACTGTCTGAGTGAAGTTAAGTACATGTAATAGTGCTTCACACCTCATTCAGAGTTCTGGCATTTATATAAAGGCTGCCAGACACACTAATCCATGTCCGAATCAGAATCAAGCAGCAAAGTAAAAACTTAGGAACTGACAAGTTAGGTTAGACAAGTGCGCAACAGGAGGTGAGGACGGGTGCTCCGGATCCGAAAGGGTAAGCACCTCCTGTTTAGCTAGCTATACCTGCCACGTGTGTAATCAAAATTTGGTGATATAGGACCTCAAATATATACAAGAAAATCATGGACATAGAGAATGAACTTATCAACAACAATGATGACGGCCATATAACATTTTAAAGGCCTTGATAAACCTAGGCTTGCAATATTCCCGGGTCAACAATTTATTTGCAAGCAGCCTGCTTCGTTGTACAAAGTCCCTGTAGTGGGAACAAGCTCTACCATAACGTATTAACTGAGAACGAAATACACCATAAGCAGTTGAAACAGGTATATTGCTGCATAGAAAAGACTGGTTGACAATAGAAAAAAAATCAATACGTTTGTCATAAAGTTTCAAATGTAACTTTTTATAGACGTCATAATTGAGGTATAAGTCTAAATATTCAGCAGAACTTAAGGAATCGGTCGTATCTTTTATTACAAAGTCACTAGGATAAATGGCATTCACAAAATCTCCAACGACTGGCCGCCATTGCTTTTGTTTACCAAATGACAACACGGTTCTGTTGTACGAGTTATTTTCCTTGTACCGGGTTATCACCGGGTGATAATAGTATTATCACATGGCTGTGAGAGGTTATCACATGGCTGTGAGAGGTCACACGCTGACAGTGGTTCTGTGGGGAATATATCATTTATTACATGTCATGTGATTGGAAAACATCCAATGAAAAGTGTTTTAATATATGTGGGGTATAATAAATCTGTTTATGGAGTTGAATGATATGACAGCAGTCTTTTCTCCAGATTTAACAAGGTTCTGCATAATTTCTGCTTCATAAGAATATAGAAACATATCAGAAAGCAATGTGCACAGTTTTTACCTATTGGTATACCGATTGTTTGCTGGAAAATTATATCAAACAAATTGTTGATGGTATCTTCAGTATATTTTTGTTTGGAATCCGTATGATGTTTGACAAAATAACCAGAATCTATGTTTAGCACTAGATATTTGTATCTTGGCTTACAAAGAATGACAAGTGAATAATTTGTTCAATACGTTTTTTAAATACTATAATGATATTAAAAAAGCTGGGGACATAGAACTAGGACGTTCCGTGTTTATTTATCACTGTTTTGTTTTCGGTTTAACTATTGTGTGTATGTATATACTTTTGTTCTGTATTAAACGGCCATTCTGGTTTGAGAGTTTGTGTTTGTTGAGTATCACATATTGACAAAGTGTAGCTGTTTGGAGTACAGGTTCTCATTTAATACATATGACCAGTAAAGGGACATTTTACATCACGTTTATTGTTTGGAGTACAGGTTATCATTTAGTATTGGCGTAGGATTCCATATGACCAGTAAAGGGACATTTTACATCACGTTTATTGTTTGGAGTACAGGTTATCATTTAGTATTGGCGTAGGATTCCATATGACCAGTAAAGGGATACATTTTACATCACGTTTATTGTTTGGAGTACAGGTTATCATTTAGTATTGGTGTAGGATTTCATATGACCAGTAAAGGGACATTTTACATCACGTTTATTGTTTGGAATCTTAGGTATAAGTATTACATCACGAATATGTTGATTATCTCCCCTTTCATGGTGTGTATTTTCTGTGTATTGTTGGCATTACAATTTATTTGATCACTACATGCATTTTACTATTCTACTTTTTATTGGAGGATACGTTAGTTACCATTCGTCTTGGGATAACAAAAAGCTAACTCCTAATGAAGTCCAACGCCTAATGAAGTCCAATTCCTAATAAAGTAACATCTACGCCTAATGAAATCCAAAGATAGAGCGCCAGACAAGATAAAATACATTAGTTCTATTTTGAGAATAAACCAAAAAGAGTTTTGTATGGAGCCTTAATTTCAGGACTTCATAGGGCGTTGACTTCATTAACATTGGACTTCATGAGGAGTTGGACTTCATTATAGACGTTAGCTTCATTAACGTTAGACTTCATTAGGAGTTGGACTTCATTAGACGTTGGACTTCATTAGGAGTTGGACTTCATTATAGACGTTAGACTTCATTAGACGTTGGACTTCATTAGGAGTTGGACTTCATTAGGAGTTGGACGTCATTAGACGTTGGACTTCATTAGGAGTTGGACGTCATTAGACGTTGGACTTTATTAGGAGTTGGACTTCATTAGGAGTTGGACTTCATCAGGAGTTGGACTTCATTAGACGTTAGACCTCATTAGGAGTTGGACTTCATTAGACGTTGGACTTCATTAGGAGTTGGACTTCATTAGGAGTTGGACTTTATTAGACGTTAGACTTCATTAGGAGTTGGACTTCATTAGACGTTGGACTTCATTAGGAGTTGGACTTTATTAGACGTTGGACTTCATTAGGAGTTGGACTTCATTATAGACGTTAGGCTTCATTAGACGTTAGACTTTATTAGACGTTAGACTTCATTAGGAGTTGGACTTCATTAGGAGTTGGACGTCATTAGACGTTGGACTTCATTAGACGTTGGACTTTATTAGACGTTAGACTTTATTAGGAGTTGGACTTATTAGACGTTGGACTTCATTTGGAATGGAATAGAAAACAAGATAAGACATAACGAGACTACTGATTATAAAACTCTCGGCTCCGAACGGGAACCGGATATAATGGCAAAATGACATCGTTAGTGTATAAAGTATTGAGGGGGAGTTGAATAACCTGGAAACTAATCTTAGAAAAAGTATACAATAGTGTATTCCAGCTGGCTTTGTAAACTTTTAAGTAATTTCATATACTATACAAGTCACGTATCCTGAAGGCGTGAGTGTTCCCATTCGCCCGAATGCACGTTTTCAGAGTATTATTGAATTTCCTATTCGGACTGCTAAATACCACATACATCAAATTAAAACTTAAAAGATTACTCTCCGGTTGCATTCACAATGTTGACTTCATTATCAATCTTCTTTGTCATTTTTCGTTTTTGATATTGTAGTTTATTTTGGTTAACACATTGACACAAGCAGAGTTTAAAGCATTGCTGATTAGGAAAAATAGCAGAAGTTATTGAATTATACATAGGAAATTTCAAATACGTGCTTTCAAATCCACGGATCATTATTTCAGCCAATGAGGAATAAATTACAAAACATCAACATCCCCGATATCCGGGTGACCTTATAAAACAGAAAACCAAAAGGGACACACGCATCAGAATTAAAATAAATATTTGAATAAGCAAATTATTTAATACCCAGAGAGACAGATAACGATGTGTTCTGTATAATAGATATAACAAATCTTGTTTACTTTGATTTTATAGAGAACTAATCCTTCTGGCGGAATGTGTGACTTATTATCGTGGTAATACGTCAAACACATTAAACGTTTATGTATTAATATACAACTATATTTATATAAATCGCTCAATGGTTTTTTTTTATTTATTTGTGATATTTTCGTGACTAAAATGATAAAATAATACAACGCCAAACATGATGAAATAAACTGAAATGTTTCTAGAATCACGGGTGTACTTTTGTTGTGTCACAGAAATGTTATTACATCATTATCTTAAATCACAAAAATAAAGCAACCAAAATATCACCACAACCGCTGTAATACTAGTGTATTATCCTATAAGAAAATAAAATATCGTATTTGAAGCTAAAAAACAACATGTACATTGGTGCGAGGGGAAGTCAGAAAGTTCATAGAACAGCGTATTAAGCCAAGCGTAACACACATTTTCTTTACCTATTTAGGCAACACATTATTCCGCCATTTTAATCATTTCAAGTTTATTTGTCACAACATATTTGTGTAATTCTCAAAAGCATTCAAAGTTGGTGACCATTAAGCAATGATGGAAAATCAAAATGTTGAATTTAGGGCAGTAATAAAGTTCCTCACAGTGGGATCAAATGCCAAAGAAATTCACCGGCGAATGGACGAGGTGTACGGTGACTGTGGTCCTGCCTATTCACAGTGGCAAAATGGTCAGCTGAATTTAAACGTGGGTGCACCTCACTGAAAGATTATCCACGGACAGGTCGGCCAGCTGATGCCATCACAAAGGATATTGTCACGTCTGTGGAGACCTTCATCATAAATGATCGTCGAATTAGGATTGATGACATAGCTAGGGAGTGTGATATTTCACATGGAAGTGTATACACGGTTATCCACGAGCATCTTGGGATGTCAAAAGTATCCGCAAGATAAGTCCCCAGAAACCTTAATGTGCAGGATCGCTTCCAAAGACTCCAGTCAAGTCAGGAGCTTCTTGGCATTTATAATGATAACCCGGAGAGCTTCCATTTACTTTTAGTAACTGGTGATGAAACATGGATTCATCATTGGGACCTAGAAACCATGCAATGGAAGCACTCTGGCTCACCCCCACCAACGAAATTCAAAACCCTACCATCAGCTGGCAAAGTCATGGACACTGTGTTTTGGGATTCTAAGGGTGTTCTGTTAATCACTTATAAACCTGCTGGAATTTCTATCACTTAGGCTTTCTATGCTGATCTAATGAAGCAGCTGAAAGCTGCTATTAAATTAAAAAGGAGGGGAACGTTGAGCCAAGGGGTATTGTTTCTTCACGACAATGCTCCTGTGCACAAGTCGAGGATTGCAGAAGCAGCGATTCGTGAATGCAAGTTCGAACAACTTAATCACCCACCCTATAGTCCCTTTTTGGCAACCAGTGATTATTTCCTATTTAGAAATTGTACGGGGAATCAGATTTCCTGATGATGATGGACTTAAAGCTGCCACAGAGGCATGGTTTCAGGACCAAACCGAAGACTTTTATTGCAAAGGCATAGACAGTCTGAAAGAAAAGTGGGCTAAGTACATTGGAGTAAATGGGAACTATATTGAATAATAATAATAAAATGTATGGTTTGTTGCGGCAATATATACCCCGTTCTATGAACTTTTTGACCTCCCCTCGTACATAGCTGCATCCATTCTTTAATCCTCAATGTAAGTGTCGGTATACGTATAATGGCATGTAGTGTTTATCTGCAATATTACAGGGAAGTGTACTATCATTCTGAAGTCCGGTATAAGTGTCCATTTGTACAAAGCAGATCAGAAATACCTGCATAATTACAACACATAAATACAAGTTAGACTTATCTTTCACTTAAGAGTAATAAAAACACTGTTTCATCAAGAAATAGCTGAAAAATGCTGATGTGATGTAAATCAGTAATTAACCAACCAACCGACAAACCAAAAGACACCATTACCAGTATACAGGTTTGTTGATTAACAGCGAGCGCACTTAGTAGGTGTCTATTGTGACACCTGTATGTTCCCCTTTACACAGGTATGCTGATTAACAGCGAGCGAACTTAGTAGGTGTCTATTGTGGCATCTGTATGTTCCCCTTTACACAGGTATGCTGATTAACAGCAGACTAAGTAGGTGTCTATTGTCACACCTGTATGTACAGGTATGCTGATTAACAGCAGACTTAGTATGTGTCTATTGTCACACCTGTATGTTCCCCTATACACAGGTAGGTGTCTATTGTGGCACCTTTTCTTCCCTCTTTTGTAAGAAATAGAATTTTTTGGACTCAAAAATAGATTTTACGGTGATTTCTCCATGTCAGTGGGATAGAATCCCAATTTGAAAAAAAGCTATTTATATGATTCTATTTTCATATGACACTAATGGATTGTCAATCTGGTGAGAGTAGCTTAATCCAGTCATTCATCTGGTACAATCATCTAACTTTGATGTTAAGCCTTTCGGAAATACTAGAAGTAGTTTATTTTTACTTGTATAGAAAGCCAGTTACTTAACATTTCTTTAATTAGCTTATACTTTTGAAGTTAACATTTTCTTCCAAAATGAGTTGTTATTCGCACCGGAGGATTAGAAAACAATTCAAAATTGTTTCTGAAGTTGAATTTGAAAAAAGTTTTAGTGTGTGGAAAAATCAGAGAGTATTCTTTCCCCCCTCTTATGTACTAAATAATTTCACTTGTCGCAGTATATTTCAGACAGATATATTTCATGAATATATAGGATCGTTATAAGATCAATACATTGCCTTTAGATTCCGTATACCTTTGATTTAACAACAATATATCTAGACAAAACCCGAATATCCAGTAGTAGGCAGACAACAGAAAGTCATTGACCAATCAGGTCTAATTTTGTCTGAGAACTTCAAAGATGGTGAATTACGGAAACATCTTCAGTATTCAATTGCATATTAATTACCAATAAAAGTTGATAACCTGAGAGATTTCGTCCCCAGGATAAATAATTACCAATAATAATAGTAAGGACTTGAAAGTAAACAATACACCTTTACAATATTTAAACACTATACCATCGACGGATAGTTCTTTGTCGTATTAGAGGATCTAATGCAATAATAATCTTTGTGTACTATAATCTAATCTCAAATAGCAAAGATATAAAAGAAGATTACACATCCACATGTGTGTTATGTTTTAGATGGTTCATTTGTTGAAAATTACATTTTGTTTCTTTAATCCTTATAATTAAGGTAGACTCTAACTAAAAGAGCGAAGTAAAATTGTATTCTGCTCCCTAATGATGTAAAAATACTCAAGTATTTCTCTGAATCAAGATCACGTCGTTTAATTTTTAATGACATCACAATTGTTGATTTTAACAGCAATATGTATTATTTCAACAAACCAGGAAGAAAATAGAAAATAAAATCAACAAACATTACAGCACAGCGAGCGAACACCGGTACCTATCTACATTAAATATTGAAGGTTTATCTTGTAACGTAAACAAACATTACAACACAGCGAGTGAACACCGGTACATATCGACATAAAGTATTGAAGCTTGATCTTGTAACGTAAACAAACATTACAGTACAGCGAATGAACACCGGTACATATCGACATAAAGTATTGAAGGTTTATCTTGTAACGTAAACAAACATTACAACACAGCGAGCGAACACCGGTACATATCGACATAAAGTATTGAAGGTTTATCTGGTAACGTAAACAAACATTACAACACAGCGAGTGAACACCGATACATATCGACATAAAGTATTGAAGGTTTATCTTGTATCGTAAACAGACATTACAGTACAGCGAGTGAACACCGGTACATATCGACATAAAGTATTGAAGGTTTATCTTGTAACGTAAACAAACATAACACCACAGCGAGCGAACACCGGTACATATCGACATAAAGTATTGAAGGTTTATCTTGTAACGTAAACAGACATTACAGTACAGCGAATGAACACCGGTACCTATCGACATAAAGTATTGAAGGTTTATCTTGTATCGTAAACAGACATTACAGTACAGCGAGTGAACACCGGTACCTATCGACATAAAGTATTGAAGGTTTATCTTGTAACGTAAACAGACATTACAGCACATCGAGTGAACACCGGTACCTATCGACATAAAGTATTGAAGGTTTATCTTGTATCTTAAACAGACATTACAGTACAGCGAGTGAACACCGGTACCTATCGACATAAAGTATTGAAGGTTTATCTTGTAACGTAAACAGACATTACAGCACAGCGAGTGAACACCGGTACCTATCGACATAAAGTATTGAAGGTTTATCTTGTAACGTAAACAGACATTACAGCTCAGCGAGTGAACACCGGTACCTATCGACATAAAGTATTGAAGGTTTATCTTGTAACGTAAACAGACATTACAGCACAGCGAGTGAACACCGGTACCTATCGACATAAAGTATTGAAGGTTTATCTTGTAACGTAAACAGACATTACAGCACAGCGAGTGAACATCGGTACATATCGACATAAAGTATTGAAGGTTTATCTTGTAACGTAAACAGACATTACAGCACAGCGAGTGAACACCGGTACCTATCGACATAAAGTATTGAAACTTTATCTGGTAACGTAAACAGACATTACAGTACAGCGAGTTAACACCGGTACCTATCGACATAAAGTATTGAAACTTTATCTGGTAACGTAAACAAACATTACACCACAGCGAGCGAACACCGGTACATATCGGCATAAAGTATTGAAGCTTGATCTTGTAACGTAAACAGACATTACAACACAGCGAGTTAACACCGGTACCTATCGACATAAAGTATTGAAGGTTTATCTTGTAACGTAAACAGACATTACAGCACAGCGAGCGAACACCGGTACATATCGACATAAAGTATTGAAGCTTTATCTTGTAACGTAAACAAACATTACAGCACAGCGAGCGAACACCGGTACCTATCGACATAAAGTATTGAAGTTTTATTTTGTAAATGTACTTTTATGTATCCGTCATTGAAGGAATCATGGTGATATTTTCCTAAATATAACTATCGAAGCCATATAAATGTTTGTCTTCAATATAAATTTGTCAAATTAAGCATTTAATTTATTTAGACTCGTTTGTATCAATATGGAGTTATCCGCTGCTTTGTTAACAACCAATTATTGGTTATTATGACCGATACCCATCTGTAGAACATGTGATTAGTTACCTTTATGAGCCAATCAAAAGATAATTAGTTGTTTTATGAGCCAATCAAAACCTAATTAACATGTTGTCACGTTTCCTCACGTCTTTAACCTATTCTCTTCAAATGATTGATAATTTCAACACCGGTATTTTTGACATGTTGAATTTGAATTTATACAATTTATATTTCCTGGTTATATTAAGACACGTGGTAGAGCTTTGTTCTGGATGGATTTGTATTGATTTAACTAAGCTTGGCAGGCAGGATACTGTAATTCATTTATATAAACAGCGTGATAAGTTCTTTTTTTGGTGGTGTTTTTTCATATAAGGCAATGTACTTTTAACGCAGTAATTTTCTAGAAACTGACATAAAAAGTTTGATTAATCTATAATTAGTAACAAGACTATCTATTCATAAGTAAGATAATCAATCATTGGATAGGTTTAAATCCGTTCAATCTATATTGTATTTGGTATCGCATTCATATAGAAAGCTTTGAATGTGAATGGAATGTCTAAAACAGTGGCGTTGTATGAATCACATTCAAACTTCTACATAATCTATATCTAAACGGCTTATTTACAAACTTTCAAAACTGTCCTCGACCACAAGTTCTCTACATAGTCATATAATTCACAAGTGTTAGATGTTCAATTCCTGCCTGACAAACTTTAAACAGTAAACGTTTCGATATAATAAAATATGTTTGAGTTCGATTTATCGATGCCATTTCGACTTCGAGGTCCTGCACGCGTTTCCGACAGACATTTTATTCGATGTTGAAGTCTGTAAATCATCTAATTAGTTTTACTATTATTAAAAGTTTTCTTTTGACATCAGATGATATTACCGGTTTAAAGTTAAGGTGTTTCCTTGAAGTTTCTTCCGGAGCACCCGGCCTCACTTCCCCGGTAGAAATTTACGTCTTTAATATAATTTATCAATTTCATAGTATTTACTTTGCTTTAGAACTGTGGTTATTACCACGGCAGAAAATATGATATTCTTTTTGTGAGGGAGGTATAATTGAAAGGCAGATCACCGCGCTGAGAAGGATCTGTTAACGTGTTACAATGACAGCTGATTGGATAAGATGAATCATGTTCTATTACTATAGTTTTTACAATGAAAAGTTATAATATCAAGTCCCTATTTGAGTCTCTCGATAGTTATATTATACTACGTCACTTCACACACAAACACGATCTACCAGGATCTTCAACCTTTCCAATGGCCAAACACGTGCATAAGTGTCTCTATCAACGATAGGAAAATGTTTTTTCACGCGTTTTGGCACGTTCGCTTTATTCTTAAAAGCATATCATATAACAATGGACAAAAGCAGCCAGATTTATTATCAATCCGACTACAATATATTCTGTATACAATAAGGTTGATAATTCTCAGAATTATAAACTCGTATGTGTATATAATTGATTGTCACTGAAGACTATAAGTAATGTGTGCTTAAATGTATGTTTTTTTCTGTAAATTTGTATTATGTATGTAGAAGATAGAATAAAAAACTATTAATAGCAAAATAAGACTATAAGTAATTTTCTACCGTTTCTTGTTATGTTACCCACACTACCACCAAATGTTTGACATTGTACGTGACAGTCGATAATTTTCTACCGTTTCTTGTTATGTTACCCACTCTACCACCAAATGTTTGACATTGTACGTGACAGTCGATAATTTTCTACCGTTTCTTGTTATGTTACCCACTCTACAACTAAATGTTTGACATTGTACGTGACAGTCGATAATTTTCTACCGTTTCTGGTTATGTTACCCACTCTACGACTAAATGTTTGACATTGTACGAGACAGCCGATAATTTTCTACCGTTTCTGGTTATGTTACCCACTCTACAACTAAATGTTTGACATTGTACGAGACAGTCCATAATTTTCTACCGTTTCTGGTTATGTTACCCACTCTACAACTAAATGTTTCACATTGTACGAGACAGGCGATAATTTTCTACCGTTTCTTGTCATGTTACCCACACTACCACCAAATGTTTGACATTGTACGTGACAGTCGATAATTTTCTAACGTTTCTTGTTATGTTACCCACTCTACCACCAAATGTTTGACATTGTACGTGACAGTCGATAATTTTCTACCGTTTCTTGTTATGTTACCCACTCTACAACTAAATGTTTGACATTGTACGTGACAGTCGATAATTTTCTACCGTTTCTTGTTATGTTACCCACTGTACCACCAAATGTTTGACATTGTACGAGACAGTCGATAATTTTCTACCGTTTCTTGTTATGTTACCCACACTACCACCAAATGTTTGACATTGTACGAGACAGTCGATAATTTTCTACCGTTTCTTGTTATGTTACCCACTCTACAACTAAATGTTTGACATTGTACGTGACAGTCGATAATTTTCTACCGTTTCTTGTTATGTTACCCACTCTACAAATAAATGTTTGACATTGTACGAGACAGTCGATAATTTTCTACCGTTTCTTGTTATGTTACCCACACTACCACCAAATGTTTGACATTGTACGAGACAGTCGATAATTTTCTACCGTTTCTTGTTATGTTACCCACTCTACAAATAAATGTTTGACATTGTACGTGGCAGTCGATAATTTTCTACCGTTTCTTGTTATGTTACCCACTCTACAACTAAATGTTTGACATTGTACGTGACAGTCGATAATTTTCTACCGTTTCTTGTTATGTTACCCACTCTACCACTAAATGTTTGACATTGTACGAGACAGTCGATAATTTTCTACCGTTTCTTGTTATGTTACCCACTGTACCACTAAATGTTTGACATTGTACGTGACAGTCGATAATTTTCTACCGTTTCTTGTTATGTTACCCACACTACCACCAAATGTTTGACATTGTACGAGACAGTCGATAATTTTCTACCGTTTCTTGTTATGTTACCCACTCTACAACTAAATGTTTGACATTGTACGTGACAGTCGATAATTTTCTACCGTTTCTTGTTATGTTACCCACTGTACCACTAAATGTTTGACATTGTACGTGACAGTCGATAATTTTCTACCGTTTCTTGTTATGTTACCCACACTACCACTAAATGTTTGACATTGTACGTGACAGTCGATAATTTTCTACCGTTTCTTGTTATGTTACCCACTGTACCACTAAATGTTTGACATTGTACGTGACAGTCGATAATTTTCTACCGTTTCTTGTTATGTTACCCACACTACCACCAAATGTTTGACATTGTACGTGACAGTCGATAATTTTCTACCGTTTCTTGTTATGTTACCCACACTACCACCAAATGTTTGACATTGTACGTGACAGTCGATAATTTTCTACCGTTTCTGGTTATGTTACCCACACTACCACCAAATGTTTGATATTGTACGTGACAGTCGATAATTTTCTACCGTTTCTTGTTATGTTACCCACTCTACAACTAAATGTTTGACATTGTACGTGACAGGCGATAATTTTCTAACGTTTCTTGTTATGTTACCCACTCTACAACTAAATGTTTGACATTGTACGAGACAGTCGATAATTTTCTACCGTTTCTTGTTATGTTACCCACACTACCACCAAATGTTTGACATTGTACGTGACAGTCGATAATTTTCTACCGTTTCTGGTTATGTTACCCACACTACCACCAAATGTTTGACATTGTACGTGACAGTCGATAATTTTCTACCGTTTCTTGTTATGTTACCCACTCTACAACTAAATGTTTGACATTGTACGTGACAGTCGATAATTTTCTAACGTTTCTTGTTATGTTACCCACTCTACCACCAAATGTTTGATATTGTACGTGACAGTCGATAATTTTCTACCGTTTCTTGTTATGTTACCCACTCTACAACCAAATGTTTGACATTGTACGTGACAGTCGATAATTTTCTACCGTTTCTTGTTATGTTACCCACTCTACAACCAAATGTTTGACATTGTACGTGACAGTCGATAATTTTCTACCGTTTCTTGTTATGTTACCCACACTACCACTAAATGTTTGACATTGTACGAGACAGTCGATAATTTTCTACCGTTTCTTGTTATGTTACCCACTCTACAAAAAATGTTTGACATTGTACGTGACAGTCGATAATTTTCTACCGTTTCTTGTTATGTTACCCACTACCACCAAATGTTTGACATTGTACGAGACAGTCGATAATTTTCTACCGTTTCTTGTTATGTTACCCACTCTACAACCAAATGTTTGACATTGTACGTGACAGTCGATAATTTTCTACCGTTTCTTGTTATGTTACCCACACTACCACTAAATGTTTGACATTGTACGAGACAGTCGATAATTTTCTACCGTTTCTTGTTATGTTACCCACTCTACAACCAAATGTTTGACATTGTACGTGACAGTCGATAATTTTCTACCGTTTCTTGTTATGTTACCCACTCTACAACTAAATGTTTGACATTGTACGTGACAGGCGATAATTTTCTAACGTTTCTTGTTATGTTACCCACTCTACAACTAAATGTTTGACATTGTACGAGACAGTCGATAATTTTCTACCGTTTCTTGTTATGTTACCCACTACCACCAAATGTTTGACATTGTACGTGACAGTCGATAATTTTCTACCGTTTCTGGTTATGTTACCCACACTACCACCAAATGTTTGACATTGTACGTGACAGTCGATAATTTTCTACCGTTTCTTGTTATGTTACCCACTCTACAACTAAATGTTTGACATTGTACGTGACAGTCGATAATTTTCTAACGTTTCTTGTTATGTTACCCACTCTACCACCAAATGTTTGACATTGTACGTGACAGTCGATAATTTTCTACCGTTTCTTGTTATGTTACCCACTCTACAACCAAATGTTTGACATTGTACGTGACAGTCGATAATTTTCTACCGTTTCTTGTTATGTTACCCACTCTACAACCAAATGTTTGACATTGTACGTGACAGTCGATAATTTTCTACCGTTTCTTGTTATGTTACCCACACTACCACTAAATGTTTGACATTGTACGAGACAGTCGATAATTTCTACCGTTTCTTGTTATGTTACCCACTCTACAAATAAATGTTTGACATTGTACGTGACAGTCGATAATTTTCTACCGTTTCTTGTTATGTTACCCACACTACCACCAAATGTTTGACATTGTACGAGACAGTCGATAATTTTCTACCGTTTCTTGTTATGTTACCCACTCTACAACCAAATGTTTGACATTGTACGTGACAGTCGATAATTTTCTACCGTTTCTTGTTATGTTACCCACACTACCACTAAATGTTTGACATTGTACGAGACAGTCGATAATTTTCTACCGTTTCTTGTTATGTTACCCACTCTACAACCAAATGTTTGACATTGTACGTGACAGTCGATAATTTTCTACCGTTTCTTGTTATGTTACCCACACTACCACTAAATGTTTGACATTGTACGAGACAGTCGATAATTTTCTACCGTTTCTTGTTATGTTACCCACTCTACAACTAAATGTTTGACATTGTACGTGACAGTCGATAATTTTCTACCGTTTCTTGTTATGTTACCCACACTACCACTAAATGTTTGACATTGTACGAGACAGTCGATAATTTTCTAACGTTTCTTGTTATGTTACCCACTCTACAACTAAATGTTTGACATTGTACGTGACAGTCGATAATTTTCTACCGTTTCTTGTTATGTTACCCACACTACCACTAAATGTTTGACATTGTACGAGACAGTCGATAATTTTCTACCGTTTCTGGTTATGTTACCCACTCTACAACTAAATGTTTGACATTGTACGAGACAGTCGATAATTTTCTACCGTTTCTTGTTATGTTACCCACTGTACGACTAAATGTTTGACATTGTACGAGACAGTCGATAATTTTCTACCGTTTCTGGTTATGTTACCCACTGTACCACCAAATGTTTGACATTGTACGAGACAGTCGATAATTTTCTACCGTTTCTTGTTATGTTACCCACTCTACCACCAAATGTTTGACATTGTACGAGACAGTCGATAATTTTCTACCGTTTCTTGTTATGTTACCCACTGTACCACCAAATGTTTGACATTGTACGTGACAGTCGATAATTTTCTACCGTTTCTTGTTATGTTACCCACTCTACCACCAAATGTTTGACATTGTACGAGACAGTCGATAATTTTCTACCGTTTCTTGTTATGTTACCCACTCTACAACTAAATGTTTGACATTGTACGAGACAGTCGATAATTTTCTACCGTTTCTTGTTATGTTACCCACACTACCACTAAATGCTTGACATTGTACGTGACAGTCGATAATTTTCTACCGTTTCTTGTTATGTTACCCACTCTACAACTAAATGTTTGACATTGTACGAGACAGTCGATAATTTTCTACCGTTTCTGGTTATGTTACCCACTCTACCACTAAATGTTTGACATTGTACGTGACAGTCGATAATTTTCTACCGTTTCTTGTTATGTTACCCACACTACCACTAAATGTTTGACATTGTACGTGACAGTCGATAATTTTCTACCGTTTCTTGTTATGTTACCCACTCTACAACTAAATGTTTGACATTGTACGAGACAGTCGATAATTTTCTACCGTTTCTTGTTATGTTACCCACTCTACAACTAAATGTTTGACATTGTACGTGACAGTCGATAATTTTCTACGTTTCTTGTTATGTTACCCACTCTACAACTAAATGTTTGACATTGTACGAGACAGTCGATAATTTTCTACCGTTTCTTGTTATGTTACCCACTCTACAACTAAATGTTTGACATTGTACGTGACAGTCGATAATTTTCTACCGTTTCTTGTTATGTTACCCACTCTACAACTAAATGTTTGACATTGTACGAGACAGTCGATAATTTTCTACCGTTTCTGGTTATGTTACCCACTCTACCACTAAATGTTTGACATTGTACGTGACAGTCGATAATTTTCTACCGTTTCTTGTTATGTTACCCACACTACCACTAAATGTTTGACATTGTACGTGACAGTCGATAGTTTTCTACCGTTTCTTGTTATGTTACCCACTCTACAACTAAATGTTTGACATTGTACGAGACAGTCGATAATTTTCTACCGTTTCTGGTTATGTTACCCACTCTACCACTAAATGTTTGACATTGTACGTGACAGTCGATAATTTTCTACCGTTTCTTGTTATGTTACCCACACTACCACCAAATGTTTGACATTGTACGAGACAGTCGATAATTTTCTACCGTTTCTTGTTATGTTACCCACTCTACAACTAAATGTTTGACATTGTACGAGACAGTCGATAATTTTCTACCGTTTCTTGTTATGTTACCCACTCTACCACTAAATGTTTGACATTGTACGTGACAGTCGATAATTTTCTACCGTTTCTTGTTATGTTACCCACTGTACGACTAAATGTTTGACATTGTACGAGACAGTCGATAATTTTCTACCGTTTCTTGTTATGTTACCCACTCTACAACTAAATGTTTGACATTGTACGAGACAGTCGATAATTTTCTACCGTTTCTTGTTATGTTACCCACTCTACAACTAAATGTTTGACATTGTACGTGACAGTCGATAATTTTCTACCGTTTCTTGTTATGTTACCCACTGTACGACTAAATGTTTGACATTGTACGTGACAGTCGATAATTTTCTACCGTTTCTTGTTATGTTACCCACTCTACAACTAAATGTTTGACATTGTACGAGACAGTCGATAATTTTCTACCGTTTCTTGTCATGTTACCCACTCTACGACTAAATGTTTGACATTGTACGTGACAGTCGATAATTTTCTACCGTTTCTTGTTATGTTACCCACTCTACAACTAAATGTTTGACATTGTACGAGACAGTCGATAATTTTCTACCGTTTCTTGTTATGTTACCCACTCTACCACTAAATGTTTGACATTGTACGTGACAGTCGATAATTTTCTACCGTTTCTTGTTATGTTACCCACTCTACAAATAAATGTTTGACATTGTACGAGACAGTCGATAATTTTCTACCGTTTCTTGTTATGTTACCCACACTACCACAATGTTTGACATTGTACGAGACAGTCGATAATTTTCTACCGTTTCTTGTTATGTTACCCACTCTACAAATAAATGTTTGACATTGTACGTGGCAGTCGATAATTTTCTACCGTTTCTTGTTATGTTACCCACTCTACAACTAAATGTTTGACATTGTACGTGACAGTCGATAATTTCTACCGTTTCTTGTTATGTTACCCACTCTACCACTAAATGTTTGACATTGTACGAGACAGTCGATAATTTTCTACCGTTTCTTGTTATGTTACCCACTGTACCACTAAATGTTTTGACATTGTACGTGACAGTCGATAATTTTCTACCGTTTCTTGTTATGTTACCACACTACCACCAAATGTTTGACATTGTACGAGACAGTCGATAATTTTCTACCGTTTCTTGTTATGTTACCCACTCTACAACTAAATGTTGACATTGTACGTGACAGTCGATAATTTTCTACCGTTTCTTGTTATGTTACCCACACTACCACTAAATGTTTGACATTGTACGTGACAGTCGATAATTTTCTACCGTTTCTTGTTATGTTACCCACACTACCACTAAATGTTTGACATTGTACGTGACAGTCGATAATTTTCTACCGTTTCTTGTTATGTTACCCACTGTACACTAAATGTTTGACATTGTACGTGACAGTCGATAATTTTCTACCGTTTCTTGTTATGTTACCCACACTACCACCAAATGTTTGACATTGTACGTGACAGTCGATAATTTTCTACCGTTTCTTGTTATGTTACCCACACTACCACCAAATGTTTGACATTGTACGTGACAGTCGATAATTTTCTACCGTTTCTGGTTATGTTACCCACACTACACCAAATGTTTGATATTGTACGTGACAGTCGATAATTTTCTACCGTTTCTTGTTATGTTACCCACTCTACAACTAAATGTTTGACATTGTACGTGACAGGCGATAATTTTCTAACGTTTCTTGTTATGTTACCCACTCTACAACTAAATGTTTGACATTGTACGAGACAGTCGATAATTTTCTACCGTTTCTTGTTATGTACCCACACTACCACCAAATGTTTGACATTGTACGTGACAGTCGATAATTTTCTACCGTTTCTGGTTATGTTACCCACACTACCACCAAATGTTTGACATTGTACGTGACAGTCGATAATTTTCTACCGTTTCTTGTTATGTTACCCACTCTACAACTAAATGTTTGACATTGTACGTGACAGTCGATAATTTTCTAACGTTTCTTGTTATGTTACCCACTCTACCACCAATGTTTGACATTGTACGTGACAGTCGATAATTTTCTACCGTTTCTTGTTATGTTACCCACTCTACAACCAAATGTTTGACATTGTACGTGACAGTCGATAATTTTCTACCGTTTCTTGTTATGTTACCCACTCTACAACCAAATGTTTGACATTGTACGTGACAGTCGATAATTTTCTACCGTTTCTTGTTATGTTACCCACACTACCACTAAATGTTTGACATTGTACGAGACAGTCGATAATTTTCTACCGTTTCTTGTTATGTTACCCACTCTACAAATAAATGTTTGACATTGTACGTGACAGTCGATAATTTTCTACCGTTTCTTGTTATGTTACCCACACTACCACCAAATGTTTGACATTGTACGAGACAGTCGATAATTTTCTACCGTTTCTTGTTATGTTACCCACTCTACAACCAAATGTTTGACATTGTACGTGACAGTCGATAATTTTCTACCGTTTCTTGTTATGTTACCCACACTACCACTAAATGTTTGACATTGTACGAGACAGTCGATAATTTTCTACCGTTTCTTGTTATGTTACCCACTCTACAACCAAATGTTTGACATTGTACGTGACAGTCGATAATTTTCTACCGTTTCTTGTTATGTTACCCACTCTACAACTAAATGTTTGACATTGTACGTGACAGGCGATAATTTTCTAACGTTTCTTGTTATGTTACCCACTCTACAACTAAATGTTTGACATTGTACGAGACAGTCGATAATTTTCTACCGTTTCTTGTTATGTTACCCACACTACACCAAATGTTTGACATTGTACGTGACAGTCGATAATTTTCTACGTTCTGGTTATGTTACCCACACTACCACCAAATGTTTGACATTGTACGTGACAGTCGATAATTTTCTACCGTTTCTTGTTATGTTACCCACTCTACAACTAAATGTTTGACATTGTACGTGACAGTCGATAATTTTCTACGTTTCTTGTTATGTTACCCACTCTACCACCAAATGTTTGACATTGTACGTGACAGTCGATAATTTTCTACCGTTCTTGTTATGTTACCCACTCTACAACCAAATGTTTGACATTGTACGTGACAGTCGATAATTTTCTACCGTTTCTTGTTATGTTACCCACTCTACAACCAAATGTTTGACATTGTACGTGACAGTCGATAATTTTCTACCGTTTCTTGTTATGTTACCCACACTACCACTAAATGTTTGACATTGTACGAGACAGTCGATAATTTTCTACCGTTTCTTGTTATGTTACCCACTCTACAAATAAATGTTTGACATTGTACGTGACAGTCGATAATTTTCTACCGTTTCTTGTTATGTTACCCACACTACCACCAAATGTTTGACATTGTACGAGACAGTCGATAATTTTCTACCGTTTCTTGTTATGTTACCCACTCTACAACCAAATGTTGACATTGTACGTGACAGTCGATAATTTTCTACCGTTTCTTGTTATGTTACCCACACTACCACTAAATGTTTGACATTGTACGAGACAGTCGATAATTTTCTACCGTTTCTTGTTATGTTACCCACTCTACAACCAAATGTTTGACATTGTACGTGACAGTCGATAATTTTCTACCGTTTCTTGTTATGTTACCCACACTACCACTAAATGTTTGACATTGTACGAGACAGTCGATAATTTTCTACCGTTTCTTGTTATGTTACCCATCTACAACTAATGTTTGACATTGTACGTGACAGTCGATAATTTTCTACCGTTTCTTGTTATGTTACCCACACTACCACTTAATGTTTGACATTGTACGAGACAGTCGAGAATTTTCTAACGTTTCTTGTTATGTTACCCACTCTACAACTAAATGTTTGACATTGTACGTGACAGTCGATAATTTTCTACCGTTTCTTGTTATGTTACCCACACTACCACTAAATGTTTGACATTGTACGAGACAGTCGATAATTTTCTACCGTTTCTGGTTATGTTACCCACTCTACAACTAAATGTTTGACATTGTACGAGACAGTCGATAATTTTCTACCGTTTCTTGTTATGTTACCCACTGTACGACTAAATGTTTGACATTGTACGAGACAGTCGATAATTTTCTACCGTTTCTGGTTATGTTACCCACTGTACCACCAAATGTTTGACATTGTACGAGACAGTCGATAATTTTCTACCGTTTCTTGTTATGTTACCCACTCTACACCAAATGTTTGACATTGTACGAGACAGTCGATAATTTTCTACCGTTTCTTGTTATGTTACCCACTGTACCACCAAATGTTTGACATTGCGTGACCGTCGATAATTTTCTACCGTTTCTTGTTATGTTACCCACTCTACCACAAAGTTTGACATTGTACGAGACAGTCGAAATTTTCTACCGTTTCTTGTTATGTTACCCACTCTACACTAAATGTTTGACATTGTACGAGACAGTCGATAATTTTCTACCGTTTCTTGTTATGTTACCCACACTACCACTAAATGTTTGACATTGTACGTGACAGTCCGATAATTTTCTACCGTTTGTTGTTATGTTACCCACTCTACAACTAAATGTTTGACATTGTACGAGACAGTCGATAATTTTCTACCGTTTCTGGTTATGTTACCCACTCTACCACTAAATGTTTGACATTGTACGTGACAGTCGATAATTTTCTACCGTTTCTTGTTATGTACCCACACTACCCTAAATGTTTGACATTGTACGTGACAGTCGATAATTTTCTACCGTTTCTTGTTATGTTACCCACTCTACAACTAAATGTTTGACATTGTACGAGACAGTCGATAATTTTCTACCGTTTCTTGTTATTTACCCACTCTACAACTAAATGTTTGACATTGTACGTGACAGTCGATAATTTCTACCGTTCTTGTTATGTTACCCACTCTACAACTAAATGTTTGACATTGTACGAGACAGTCGATAATTTCTACCGTTTCTTGTTATGTTACCCACTCTACAACTAAATGTTTGACATTGTACGTGACAGTCGATAATTTTCTACCGTTTCTTGTTATGTTACCCACTCTAAACTAAATGTTTGACATTGTACGAGACAGTCGATAATTTTCTACCGTTTCTGGTTATGTTACCCACTCTACCACTAAATGTTTGACATTGTACGTGACAGTCGATAATTTTCTACCGTTCTTGTTATGTTACCCACACTACCACTAAATGTTTGACATTGTACGTGACAGTCGATAATTTTCTACCGTTTCTTGTTATGTAC
The DNA here is from genome assembly GCA_021292105.1 of Anadara kagoshimensis. Classification (NCBI taxonomy): domain Eukaryota; kingdom Metazoa; phylum Mollusca; class Bivalvia; order Arcoida; family Arcidae; genus Anadara; species Anadara kagoshimensis. The sequence goes on from CM037865.1 coordinate 655,534, forward strand.
CCACTCTACAACTAAATGTTTGACATTGTACGAGACAGTCGTAATTTTCTACCGTTTCTGGTTATGTTACCCACTACCACTAAATGTTTGACATTGTACGTGACAGTCGATAATTTTCTACGTTTCTTGTTATGTTACCCACACTACCACCAAATGTTGACATTGTACGAGACAGTCGATAATTTTCTACCGTTTCTTGTTATGTTACCCACTCTACAACTAAATGTTTGACATTGTACGAGACAGTCGATAATTTTCTACCGTTTCTTGTTATGTACCCACTCTACCACTAAATGTTTGACATTGTACGTGACAGTCGATAATTTCTACCGTTTCTGTTATGTTACCCACTGTACGACTAAATGTTTGACATTGTACGAGACAGTCGATAATTTTCTACCGTTTCTTGTTATGTTACCCACACTACCACCAAATGTTTGACATTGTACGAGACAGTCGATAATTTTCTACCGTTTCTTGTTATGTTACCCACACTACCACTAAATGTTTGACATTGTACGAGACAGTCGATAATTTTCTACCGTTTCTTGTTATGTTACCCACTCTACAAATAAATGTTTGACATTGTACGTGACAGTCGATAATTTTCTACCGTTTCTTGTTATGTTACCCACACTACCACCAAATGTTTGACATTGTACGAGACAGTCGATAATTTTCTACCGTTTCTTGTTAGGTTACCCACTCTACAACAAATGTTGACATTGTACGTGACAGTCGATAATTTTCTACCGTTTCTTGTTATGTTACCCACACTACCACTAAATGTTTGACATTGTACGAGACAGTCGATAATTTTCTACCGTTTCTTGTTATGTTACCCACTCTACAACCAAATGTTTGACATTGTACGTGACAGTCGATAATTTTCTACCGTTTCTTGTTATGTTACCCACTCTACAACTAAATGTTTGACATTGTACGTGACAGGCGATAATTTTCTAACGTTTCTTGTTATGTTACCCACTCTACAACTAAATGTTTGACATTGTACGAGACAGTCGATAATTTTCTACCGTTTCTTGTTATGTTACCCACACTACCACCAAATGTTTGACATTGTACGTGACAGTCGATAATTTTCTACCGTTTCTGGTTATGTTACCCACACTACCACCAAATGTTTGACATGTACGTGACAGTCGATAATTTTCTACCGTTTCTTGTTATGTTACCCACTCTACAACTAAATGTTGACATTGTACGTGACAGTCGATAATTTTCTAACGTTTCTTGTTATGTTACCCACTCTACCACAAATGTTTGACATTGTACGTGACAGTCGATAATTTTCTACCGTTTCTTGTTATGTTACCCACTCTACAACCAAATGTTTGACATTGTACGTGACAGTCGATAATTTCTACCGTTTCTTGTTATGTTACCCACTCTACAACCAAATGTTTGACATTGTACGTGACAGTCGATAATTTCTACCGTTTCTTGTTATGTTACCCACACTACCACTAAATGTTTGACATTGTACGAGACAGTCGATAATTTTCTACCGTTTCTTGTTATGTTACCCACTCTACAAATAAATGTTTGACATTGTACGTGACAGTCGATAATTTTCTACCGTTTCTTGTTATGTTACCCCACTACCACCAAATGTTTGACATTGTACGAGACAGTCGATAATTTCTACCGTTTCTTGTTATGTTACCCACTCTACAACCAAATGTTTACATTGTACGTGACAGTCGATAATTTTCTACCGTTTCTTGTTATGTACCACACTACCACTAAATGTTTGACATTGTACGAGACAGTCGATAATTTTCTACCGTTTCTTGTTATGTTACCCACTCTACAACCAAATGTTTGACATTGTACGTGACAGTCGATAATTTTCACCGTTCTTGTATGTTACCCACATACCACTAAATGTTTGACATTGTACGAGACAGTCGATAATTTTCTACCGTTTTGTTATGTTACCCACTCTACAACTAAATGTTTGACATTGTACGTGACAGTCGATAATTTTCTACCGTTTCTGTTATGTTACCCACACTACACTTAATGTTTGACATTGTACGAGACAGTCGAGAATTTCTAACGTTTCTGTTATGTTACCCACTCTACAACTAAATGTTTGACATTGTACGTGACAGTCGATAATTTTCTACCGTTTCTTGTTATGTTACCCACACTACCACTAAATGTTTGACATTGTACGAGACAGTCGATAATTTTCTACCGTTTCTGGTTATGTTACCCACTCTACAACTAATGTTTGACATTGTACGAGACAGTCGATAATTTTCTACCGTTTCTTGTTATGTTACCCACTGTACGACTAAATGTTTGACATTGTACGAGACAGTCGATAATTTTCTACCGTTCTGGTTATGTTACCCACTTACCACCAAATGTTTCATTGTACGAGACAGTCGATAATTTTCTACCGTTTCTTGTTATGTTACCCACTCTACCACCAATGTTTGACATTGTACGAGACAGTCGATAATTTTCTACCGTTTCTTGTTATGTTACCCACTGTACCACCAAATGTTGACATTGTACGTGACAGTCGATAATTTTCTACCGTTTCTTGTTATGTTACCCATCTACCACCAAATGTTTGACATTGTACGAGAAGTCGATAATTTTCTACGTTTCTTTTATGTTACCCACTCTACAACTAAATGTTTGACATTGTACGAGACAGTCGATAATTTTCTACCGTTTTCTTGTTATGTTACCCCACACTACCACTAAATGTTTGACATTGTACGTGACAGTCGATAAATTTTCTACCGTTTGTTGTTATGTTACCCACTCTACAACTAATGTTTGACATTGTACGAGACAGTCGATAATTTTCTACCGTTCTGGTTATGTTACCCACTCTATCACTAATGTTTGACATTGTACGTGACAGTCGATAATTTTCTACCGTTTTCTTGTTATGTTACCACACTACCACAAATGTTTGACATTGTACGTGACAGTCGATAATTTTCTACCGTTTCTTGTTATGTTACCCACTCTACAACTAAATGTTTGACATTGTACGAGACAGTCGATAATTTCTACCGTTTCTTGTTATGTTCCCACTCTACACTAAATGTTTGACATTGTACGTGACAGTCGATAATTTTCTACCGTTTCTTGTATGTTTACCCACCTACAACTAATGTTT